>JAODKC010001588.1:0-35332 GCA_026777985.1 Mormyrops attenuatus
CAGGGCCTGCTGCCTTCCTGGGATTGACAGCCTGGAGCGAGCGTCTTACCTCATGTTCCTCCACCCTAAGGGTGGGGATAATGTTGTTGTGGGCAGCAGCTGCATATGTAACAGCTGCCTCTGGTAGTTCCACCTCAAACCTTGCAAAGTGGTGTATCTTATGTCTCATGTTTTAATGATATGCTTGATTAAACACAAAAACGTGAATCGATATTAAAATTTATCAGTGACTCTGTTAAACCCTCTTGAATAAGTTCTTGCCGGACCAGTGATGGGTACGTAATGGACCTGGTCTCAGTGCGGTCGGGCAGATGAAAGCTGAGGCAGAGTGTATCTGGCTGACGCGGGCTACCCCCCTGCACTGGGATCCCCCTAAAATAAACCCGATCCCGCGCCGGCAGGGACACGCCGGGTTTCGGGATTAGCTTAGCGGATATGCCACATAAAAATCGGTAGGCTTATTTACAAGATGGCAGTGATATTTCAGCATGAAGGGAATCGAATTCTTAGAGGCTGATGGAGTGAACAAGCAAGAAAAACATCAGCAAGCAAATGATTTTCCTACTGCTTCTGTTTTGTATGACCTTGTACTATATCAGTGGGTATGGAAAATGGGCACATGGATCTTTCATGTTACACTGGTTTCTGCTATAGCTACAAAAGGAAGTGCCAAATTTCCGGGTCGCGACTGTTTAGTCCAGCCGTGCCTTGTTGTTTTCAGTGTGTGTCGATTATTAAGCTGGTTGCATCTCTTTTCTAGTAATAACTTTATTTTTTAATCAGAAGAAGTGTAGAGGGACGCTGTGTGATCGGGAACAAGGCGGGGCAGAGAGGATGGAGCCGTGTGCTGTAGAGCGCCCCCACTCGCTGGTAGATATCCGACGTCCACAGACAGCCATCCGATCCCGACGCAGGTGGCAGGGAAGGGGGGGAGAGAGGGTGGTTTAAGGACTGCTGGTCGGTTCCCCTGAGGGCGTTTGCATGTTTACGCTGTGTAAATGAATAACGCCCTCCCCTGGTAATGTTGAGATTTTTGTTCCTCAGACAGACACCGTGAACATCCACCTCCATGCAGTGCTCTTGGTTCCCATGCCAACGCAGGAGTATTTTTTTTTCTCAGTTTGCCATTTGAAATGTCAAGCCATTGAATTATCTCTACGCCTATATTTACTGCTCCCTGCTTGGCGATTGGATGATATTCTCTGTTAACAGGTATAACTCCCGGACCGTGTCCATGTGTGTTGAAAATTCCAGTAAGATGAACATAATCATCCAAGCAGTGCAAGGACAGCAAAGAATATCATTCAGTAAAAATGGGGTCAGATGGAAATCTCGTAGATAACCGGCTAGATAAACCATGACCAGACCATCATATAACTGTTTAGATAACGAAAGAAACCATAAATTCTTCTCTATCTGTAATTTGGAGACAATCAAAATTTCAAATGTATTCACTGGCAATGAAGGCTGGGCTGTGATTAATTCCAGGCACCATATCAACATGTGTACAGTATGTGCTGTAACTACAAAGATAAAAGGACGCAATTCAGCATGTCCACCAGATGGCGCAACACTTACATCGATGTGTCGAGCGTTACTACCTACAGGAAGATACCGCCCCGTGAAGGTATAATAATTGATACTTTTTTTATTGGTCCCTGTGGGGAATTTTTTTTATGCCTCCCCCAACTTCCTATCTATAGATAAGAGCAGGCTGGCTGTGAAGGGCAGCCACCCATAGCAGCGCCCCGGGGGCTGGGGGTTAAGGACATTGCTGAAGGACCCACAGATGTGCTGAGGCTGGGCTAAAACCAGCAACCTTCTGATCACAGCCACAGAGGCTTAGCCCACTGAACCACACGCTGATTACTGACACAAATTTGCCCATTTTCCTTAAACAGATCACAGCATACAGGTTAATAGTTTCAAACAGGCCTAAGTTGTTCGTGAGACATAACAGAGCAAATACTTGCCATGACATATATACTTCTGCTTCCATTTGTAGTTATTTTGACATTTTTTGAATACAGGAGTCAGGCAAGATTGACAGTTGTGACAGTTTATTTACACGTCAGTTTTCTTTTGAGGCACCAGGTAAACGTGTCGCTGGCATTTTCTTGTAAAGGATATCGCTAATATCATGTATATCTTTAACGAGGCGATCTTAAAGCTTACTTAACTTTCCAAATTGTGTGGGAAAGGACATTGTGGAACACTGTAAATATGTCTTTTAAATTTGATGCCATAATATCAATAACGATGCTGCTCGTATAACAAGTTCAAAAAGCACTCAAGGCGATTCTGATTTTCAGGCTGTAATATCTGGACCCTGGATGAAGTGATATGTAATACCTGAATTGTAATAATACATAGAGACACCACTTTACATGACCAGCACTTTACTCAAGCTTTACTAAACTGTTCCTATCTTCTCTTACAGGTCATATTCCCAGAGGCATCTTTAGGGGGACAGCGCCACTTACAGGTAAGGAGTATTTCACGGCCTGACAGTTTTAAACAGCAACTTTTGATATTTAACTTTACGACTCAAACTATTGCATTTAATAGCATTCACATTCTTCTTCTTTTGTTTACTAACATGTTCCTTTTTACCAAAATGTTCCTTTTAAGGAGAATACGGTGTTGGTGGGTTAATCAGTCTACGCTATCGTGACCTCCTGTTCCTCAGGTCTCAGGTCTGACACCCCACTGCAACTGCACTGGAATTTCATTCTCTGTAGGTTGACTGTCATCTGAAGGCACGTCCTCTATATCTGATGAGCGCACTGGCGGAAAAGTCATTTCTCTGGTTTTCAGCAAGTGTCATTTGTTTCTCCTGAAGGTGTTACCAAATGGTGTTTGGATTACAAAGGATCCAGGTTTTTTGTGACTTCTCCACACGATTGCTGGTTGCCAGTTGGTTTTGACTCTTACCTGCACTTTCTCTCCTTCTGCTAGACATGGTAACTGTTTTGCGCTGCGATCAAAGTAACTTTTCTGATTCGACTGCCCATCCTCCATGTCCTTATGTACTTCACTGCACAATTGAGGTTTCAACAGCTGTGCTGACGCAGGGCAGTTTTGTTTTCAGTTGTTTTCCCATGAGCAGCTAAGCAAGTGACAGTTTTATCCCACCCAGGGGTGGGTTTCTGTCCCCCAGTAAGGCAGTATTCCGGTCACTGTGGCTTTTGTATACTCTCTTCAGTAGGTGTTTTAGTGTCGGAATTGCTTGTTCACTTTGTCTATTTGACTGTGGAAATCCAGGACTAGAAAACTCCCAGGTCACTGTGAACATTCTGAAATTCTGCACTTGAGAATTGTGGACCGTTTTCTGACACAACTTCATCTGAGATCGCGAACAGGCCTACTTGTTGACTGTGTGAGTTTTGCAGTCTCAGGGAACTTAGGAAAGTCATCCACACGCAATTTATATTCACCATGGTGGTAGTGGCCCATGCTCTGTCTGGAATGTCAGGACAAATGAATGGTTCTTTGGTGCTATTCTGCCTGAAAGTGTTACACACAGCATCCTCTATCTGCGTTATCATTCCAGGCCACTACATGACATCTCTTGCCCTCTCTTTACATTTGACAATGTCTCGGTGAGATTCATGCACTCTGTTCAGCATGACTGATCTTAAGCAGTGAGGAACAGGAAGTGGCGAGCTCTTGAAAAGTAGACCATCAGAACAGGCGAGTTCTTCCCCAAACATCCAGTATTTTCTTATATCTGCTGGAACTTCTTGTATTTCCAATGCCACCCTACCTCATCTTCTAGGAGCTTCCTTGGTGTTGCAGTCACATCAGAGGGATTTTGCACAAACTTTGCCAGATATTGAAGCATCCCTAAGTAACTCATCAGTGCAGTTTAGTCCTTTGACTCCGGCATGTTCTGTATCACTCTTTCTCTTCTCCTGGTTTCAATCTATCTGCAGTCAGAGCTTGTCCTACATACTTAACTATGGTCATCCTGATATAACATTTCTTTTTGTTACGTTTTATATTAACGCTTTTAATACTGTCTAGCAGTTATCTTAGTCCCCTATCGTGCTGTTCCGGTCTTCATTCCACCCGAAAATGTCATCCACCATGTTCATAACTGTCTCTAAATCAGGGCTATTAAAATCACGGCCCTCATGGTCTGAGCTCAGCCTTTCTGTACCTGTGAGCCAGGTGTGATGCGTATGTGGCCAGTCAGAATCAGTAATTATTAAACTATAACTGCCTGGGAGAACTGAAAACAAGGCCTGGATTCGGAATTGCGGGCCAGAGTTGAATTGCCATGCTCTAAATCTTCTAGTCTTTGTGCAATGCACTTTTGGAACACTACTGGAGCTGATGATACAGCAAACGGAAGTCTTGCAAACTAATACCTGCAAAAAGGAGTGTTACAGTGTTACAAGGAGTGTTAAATGGAGGAGTACATAGTTTGGAGCCCTCTTTGTCCAGCTGTACTTGCCAGAAGGCAGGGTTGGCATCCAGTACTGAATTAGCACTTTCGCATTTGGTATGTCTGCTGTTATTTCTTCCACAGTGCACATTGGGTAATGCTCTCTTCTGATTGGCTCCTTCACTGTAAACTCTTTAAGTGAGTCCCAATTCTGAACACGTTTCTCCACCGGATCGCTGGTGAGTCTAGGCCTACAGTTTGGGATTCTAGCTGGAATCTTCTTCATATTTACACTTCAGCATAGCCTTACCCTTTGACTCCGTCTTATGACCAAAATGTGTCACTAAACTGCAATTCGACTTCAGTAGCGGCGTTTTCTTTTTCGCCACGTTTTGTTCTCTGTGTTGTTCTCTGTGTTGTTCTCTGTGTTGTTCTAGGCTTGCCTTTGTTTTGTTTTTTGGTTTGCACATGCGGCTGAAATGGTTCTTTCACGCTCATTGCGTATATTCTTCTGTAGGCTTCAGTGCCGCCCCTGACCAAACTGGGGCCCTAAGCAGAATTTTATTTTGAGCCCCCCCATTGCAAAAAAAAAATGCGTAAAAAAAATCCACTAACAATCTTTTCCTTTTCCTGTGCACTCTTTCCTAACAACTTTTATACAACGTTCATAGCGGTAAATTGATCTTGACAGCTGTTGATTTTAAGTCTAGCTTATAAATTGAAGAACAGTCATAGATTACTAAGCACTTGTTGTAAGTCGCTCTGGAAATGAGCGTCTGCTATATGCGGTAAATGTAAATGTAAAATGACTGTATCACAAAATGCGATTTAGGTTTACAACATTGCGGAGTCTGATTACTCGTCTCTTCTTTTTCTCTCCTGCCTTGGGCTGACTTGGTGCTCTACGCGCGCCTCACGGCAGCGATGGGCATGCTTTGCGCATTCGCAGTGAAAAAATGGGGCCCCCCATGGATCGTGGGGCCCTAAGCACAGCGCGTGTTCTGCGTGTAGGGAGGGGCGGCACTGGTGGGCTTGACATTTTTTTGGCTCGTGTGTGTATCCACATCGCGTGCAGACTTCTTTCTCTTTACCCGCCTGTGTAACATCAGTAGCATATTGTCTTAGTTTTCCTTATCTTATTCACGGCTACTTCTGCATCCTCGTGCAGCACTTTCATGTGGCTCTGCGTGACGTCATTTGCCCGACATATGTCCGCAGCCTTTGCTAGGTTCAAATAAGGTTCAAATGAGTTGCCTGACTTTCACGGTGTTGTTAACACCATAAACAATGCGGTCTTTAATCAACTCGTCAGTTAATCGTCCAAATTCACAGTCTTTTGCCTTATTCTTCAAGTCTATCACGTATGCATCAATCGTTCCTTTCGCTCACATAAAAAACCTGTGCCTCAGACACGTAATGTTCTATCGCGGCTCACAGTATAATCTAATCTAGGAGTGTCAAACCCCAGTCCTGGTGGGGTGGAACCCTGTGTAGCTTAGTTCAGTGTTTCCCAACCCAGTCCTCGGGGAACCCCGGAGAGTCCACGATTTTGCTCCCTCCCAGCTCCCAGCCAATCAGGAACAAAGAATACCTGGTACACGTGCCCTGGGAGCTGACAGGAAGCTAAAACGTGAACTGTCCGGGGTTCCCCGAGGACTGGGTTGGGAAAACACTGGCTTAGTTCTTTCCCTGTTCCACCACAAACGATTCAGCTCAAGAGGTGTGTTAAATGAGGGGAAGCCCAAAAATGTGCAGGGCACCGGCCCTTTAGGACTGGACTTTGATACCCCTTGCTCTAAACTTTTGTTTGAGCACATCCAAATCATTCACATCACCATCAAAGTCTATAGCATTAAATGCCTTTAGTGCATCATCTCCAGCCACGTGAAGAAATATTGCACATTTCTCTTTCTCGCTCTTCTCTGCTATACTAGATGCAGTGAGGTATAGGTCGAACTTCTGACTCCACATTCGCCAGTTTTCTGGCTTACCCTGTCTCCATACTTTACTTCTGACATCACAAAGTCTTTGGACCCTGGATGAACTGATGTGTAATATTTGAATTTTAATAATACGTAGAGACGTGACCAACACTTTACTCAAGTTTTACCACAGTGATCCTATCTTCTCTTACAGGTAATATCCCCAGTGGCATCTCTAGGAGGACAGCGCCACTTACAGGTAAGGAGTATTTCAGAACCTACAAAGAAATACACATATCACACATTCTGCGGTTGACACTGCTTAAGTGGGGGTGTTGCCCGACATCTCCATTGTTGGCAGCTGTTTACATCTTTTTCCCATAATTGGAGCTCATTTGACACCTGCAGCACATAATGACTGGCCAAGAGTAATAATAATAATAACAATGCCTGAAGTCGCCGTGGAAACAGACTGGAAAAATGAGTTTATTTAATAACTGGTGCATAATTGTTTTTGTTTTCTCATGATGTTAAAGGCCCTGTGAGCATGCAGCGGCATGAAACCAAGTGGATAGACGCTTCTGGAAAACCAGCTCTGTAAGATTCTGTCGCTGTGCCGTAGTGGCATTTTAACGAGAATTAATAAAAGAACTGAAGAGAAAATTATAGTGACAGGGTTACCTGTTAGAAAATGTTATGTAAAAAGGTTTGGTATAACAGGTTGAAGTTCAAGCTACACCTTTATTGGTCAATATGTATGTGTGTATGTATATGTATGTATGTATGTGACCAAAATTAATTTAAATTCATTCATTCAATACTGGGTGGTTTTCACCACCCAGATAACTCAAACAACAGCAATATATTATAAGATACTATCTATCTATCTATCTATCTATCTATCTATCTATCTATCTATCTATGGGGTCAGTATCTGAAGTTCTATCTTGCCTTGTTTTGTCTTAAACCTGGAACCAGGAGGCCGTGACGTCCCAGGGTTGAGAGGCGAGGTTCAGAAATGCACGGTGAATACAAATAATATATGAAAAATAAATATATACATAATAATAAATACATGGTGCAATATTTCCCCCTAGTGGCGACATCGCAGCACTGCAACAACAATATTACGACTTGGACTAACTAGATGTCTCAGCTTGCTGATAGATGTTTGGAAGATGACAGCTACATCATAATGTAATGTTATCTGTGACACTGCCTTGTCCTTGAGCATGAACCCCAAATTGCTCCCGGTGAACAGGTTGGCGCCTTGCATGGCAGCCTCCGCCACCGGTGTATGAATGTGAGTGTGAATGGGTGAATGTGAGGCAAGGATCGTAAAGTGCTATATAAATGCAATCCATTTACCGTTTAGTTTATCCAAAGGTATGCCATGTGCAGCATGTCATTGGTTGATGCATATAGCATTGGGTCTGAAGTGCTTTGAGTTTTGCCAGTAGGCTGTTAAAATCTCCACCCCAGTCAAGTTGAGATTTTAGACAAGAAAAAGAGATTACAACGGATGTGAGCTGGACAGCAGCACTTGCGAAATTCACTGACGTGAGACGAGTTTCTTCTGGAAAGAACATGCCTGAGCTGCCAGCAGTTTCGTGGAAGGTCATAAAAAACCGCAAGCTGTTGTCAGGCATCGAGAATCGCTGTCCGATCTCTTAGATCGTTTGAGATGCCTGGCTGGAACTTCCGTGTCATGTGACCTTCTTGTAAAACTCTTCCTTTCTAATGGCTTTGAAAGTAACACCCTCTAGGTGTGACTGGACGTTTGGGTGCGAGGGGAATCCCCTCAGGAAGGCGTCTGTCTCGGGGCTCCCTGTTTTGCTTGTTCACTACACCTCTATTCTGCTTAAATATGTCTGATTTAGTGTGTCTTCAGCATTCACCTCATAATCAGCCCATTGATGAGAGAGTCTCCCCAGGAAGGGGCTTTAAAAACACCACAGACGCCATGTGCACGTCGCTCTCCTTGCCGTCCAAACACATCCCAAAGCCCTGACCTCTAGCAGATTCACAGGTTGAGACGTGACCCCGTTTTGTTTCGTGTGCAGGCCTGTCGCTCTGTGTTAGCCAAAGCGATGTGACGTGGTGTGGGCTGGGGTAGTGGGGGCCCTTTATGAGAATGAGCGTATGGGGTAGCGGGGGAGGCTGGTGTCCGAGTCAAACGTTTTGTGTAACAGCCACTGGCAGATTAACTCTTCGTCAGGCAGTGTAGATCAAGCTGTCTGGGGTGACGTATCACGGCTGCAGGTTTGGGCGCAGAGGGATACAGTCACACGGAAATTTCCCCTGCCGGGCTGCTCTGACAGCTGTGTGTCTGTCAGTGGCTGATAAGTGGGTCGTCGCACCTCATCCTGGTTTAAAGAGCCGGTGTTAGCATCAGCTGTTATCATATGCTACCTGGTTGGTCTGACACATGACGCACGTCCCCCGCCTCTGCTCCATCTCAGAAGAAAGTTCCCTTCTGCTCGTGAATTCTGGGCTTCAGATGAAGCTGATGGAAGCTGATCTTTTGATGGATTCTCCATCTTGATTTCAGGGTGTGAGCCCACCCCGGTGATGAAGCTAACAAACGCACACCTGTGATTTTGTATGGGCTTCTGTGAAGGGTAACCCCCCCGCCCCTTCAGGCCACCCAGCGCCAGCAGAGAGTGTTTATAAAAGCCTGAGAGCACATGGCACAGCTGTAAGGCACCCCCATACATCACATCCCCCTCACCCCTGTCTGATGTAGATTGACCAGACGACACTACCCTTGTCCAAATCAATACTTTTAACACTGGAATTTATGTGCATGTGTGAAAATCTGCTAATGCGCCACAAAGGTGCGTCCATAGAACCCAGTCTGTGATTGCGTGCAACATGTAATCATTTCATAGATAACAGACATTTTTCTCAGGAATTCCCATTTTTCATGGCTTTCCCAGAGCGAAGCGCTGTATAACCTAATGCTTACAGGTAACTAAGCGGGTTTGGTGAGTTAACAGGACCAAAAATCGCATCTTTAAATGCAACAGGCAAGTCTTATTTAATGACAAGCAAATATAAGCTTCTGACATGGGTTATTGTGAATAGTACAGCACTGCAGAAAACTTAAAATTTCTTCGGACCAAGACTTCCTTTAAAAACACTTCAAATGATGGTGCTGTATTTGAGCAAACGGTGCGTTTTAAATGCTTAAAATGTAACAAAAAACACAGTACATCACCCTAAGTACAATGCAACCACATACATTACTATATGCAAAGATGCAAAATTTATCTTGGCTGTGGGTGCAGGAGGGCAACTGTAATCCAGCGCATATGTTTGGTTGGGTGTGTGCGGGCTGTCTCTACTTCATATGCACGCACTAAAAATTGTGTGGTGACGTGCCTATTTCTGGAGGGTGTGATTGTTCGAGTCTCGGTAACCCTGGAACCGGCGATGCATTATATAACGTAATGTATACAGTTACAAAGCGTTGTATATAGTTACAGAGCTCACACTCGTCCTGGCAGCTTGTTGAACTCCAGAGATGGCTGCCCATGGACATTGTCTAAACAGAGTGAAGTGGATAACCATCAAGCACAGTCAATTTAAGGCCTTTGAAAGGACTGTCCCAAAGCTGCCCGTGTTACTGGAGAGGAATGGTGCTTTCTGAGGAGGTTTAGCAATCTCCACCATCTTTACACACTCCCCGTCTTCCTGTAGGTTCATGTGGGTAGGAGGCCACCTGACCAGGTAAGCTTATCCAGACGGCTGTGGAGAAATCTATTGGACTGAATATTCCCAGAAGGGAGGGGGGAGGGAGGAGGTTAAAATCAAAGACCCCCAGGAATGAGTCCCAGATGCGTGCTGGTGTGCGTGACTATCAGCACACAGACCTTCAGGCAGACAGACAGCATGTCCTGGGCCATATATCTCAGGCGAGCTTTTTATTCCCGTTTAATCCCTGGTTGGAAATCAGAGGCAATTAAGCATCCTACATATGGTGCTGAGCGTCTGATCTCCAGCAGGGGAAGCGCTTTGTCAGGAGCCGAAGGTCAGTTATCAAAGGGGACTGGAGGGGACCCCCGGCTTTTAAAAGGGACTGGGGGGGGCTCTGCCAGGACTCGAACTCTACATAGAAACACTGCACTATATTCATTATTCTTGCAAGGCTCTCTCAGGATACAGTAACATGTATTGGACAGCAGGCGGTGTAGCAGTTGAGGAACTGATCGAAAGTCTTGGGGCAGGACAGTTTGTGGTTGCAAACATCTGTAGATCATACAGCTGCATGCAGATGGCGCTTGGGAAGCTGTTCAACATCACCAGGTCCTTTGGCAGTGTCCTCCAACCATAACACAGGTGACCTTCTTCTCACACACATGGAATGAAGCGGCCAGCCACTCCGGCTAACTGTCTGCCCAGTGCGGCACTATGGCACCCAGTGTCACATGACACTGATATGGTGAATTCTGGGAGGGGAACGGAACCAAGTCCAAGCATGGACGAGGGCGGGACAGCACCTCCCTGTGGTGAAGTGGGTGATGTGCACTTCTTTCCCATGTGCCCTGGTTGGAAGATAAGGGGAGATTTGGGGGCTGGTCGCCCCAGGCAGCAGCCTGGCCATGGTGGGGCGGTGCGGGGGCGGCCGTGGGTACAGCCTCCCGGGTGAGGTGGGATCCGTAGGGCAGGTACGCCACCTGTGCCAGTAGGCTGAAGGGCTCACCCCCCTCTGCTTCCCCCTTGGACCCCCCAAACATACAGGCCTCTGGGGAGCATAGCGCTTCACCCCTGTATGGCTGGGCCATTAGCAGAGACTCATATGATGGAGATGGCCGATGGCAGTCCCCCTCCAGCCCACAAGGGGGCGACGTGTCAGGACGAGAGCGCTTACATCCCAGCTCTCGAGCTCTGTTGTGATCTGTAAGAAGAGCGAGGATTAATTCCCATTACAACCACCTCTAATTATTTTACAGCCAAGAATATTTACATTTGTTTTTTGCCTCCTCCTCTTAACCCAACTGCTTGCGTTCAGTGAGGTTGTACCTCTGTGCCTGGGATAGTGATTTGGCAGTGCAGTGCTCCTCCGAGACCGGGCCAGTTCATCAGGCAGGTGTCGGTGCTGCAGTGTGGCAGAGCCAGTGCCATGAGAGTGGCAGTGGTCTGGTCGCAGTCTGGGATCCGGTGGGCCGTGACAGGAAGCCAGCCTGAGCAAGTGCTTCCTGAAGGAGTCAGAGGGAGTCAGGGTTACGATGCCGGAGATTTACCATCCCAGTAAAGCCTAGTTCATACTTCATTTTTGCTTGTGCACTTTCGGGCTGGGGACGGTCATCTGCAGGGGAGCTTGTGTCCATACGACATCTGACCGCGGATGCGGATGGTCGCGGTCAGTGCATGCATGCATCACTGATTATCCACCAGACCAGGAGAGGGCAGATGTATTGCAATAAACATAAATACAAGCAGTGCAGTGAAACAGGTAAACTTTTAGGAACAGTAAAGTTATTAGCCAAGGCTTGGGCGGTATTACGGTAATCAGGCAGACCACTTCCTGCACAATTAGCCTGGACCCCAAAGCCCCCATGCCAAGATTTAAAATGCCACAATACTGCTGCTTTTTGAAATACTTTATACCTCAGTATAATATTTGGACAGTATGAAAAATATGCAGGTACCTCCGAACTCCGACTCCGCTGACTGTTAGATGCGTTATAGCGTTATAACAGTGACTCACCCCAGGGGGTGGGGTTCATGCAGCTCCCCTTCATCGCCCCCCCGGAAGCCTTTGGCAAACGGGTTGTTCTCGATCTTCAGCTGTGTGATCTGAGAAGCAACAAGATCAGTCTGAGATACCTCCAGGGAGACCCCTACCTGTCTAGCTGAATAAAATGGCATATTTCACAGAATCCTGAATACGACACTTTGATGAAGAAGGGAATTATGGCCAGGTACAGAAGGAAAGTAAAATGATGAGGGAGAAAACATGGTACAACAACTGGTCAATGTTAAATGCCAGGGACGTGCTATTGAACTCTTATTAGAGATACTCGCTTCACTGCATATCCTGGTACGTGATTGGCTGCTGGGAGGGCGGGGTCATACCCTGTGGTTCTGGTAGGATGTCACTGAGATGAAGGTCGTCTCAGCGAAGACATGAGTGCAGAAGGCACCGCCATGGTGTCCGAAGCCATCGTTTTCGTCGCCCTTTACGATGTGCAACCGTGGCTGGAACTTGTGCATTGAGTTGAGGATGATCTGAGGGAATTGGAGATTAAACCTGGGTCAGGCCTCAGCAGGGATGGGGGCGGAGCTGGGAATGGGGTTGAGGGTAGGGATTAGAGTTTGCACTGCCTAAGCCCTGACTCACGTGTCCGAAGGGGTCCAGGTGGTTGTTGGTGAGCTTCAGTTTCTGGAAAGACACGACCTGGTGGGCCCAGTGATCACCGGTGGCTGGTGAGTCTGGGTGCACGTACAGCCGCCCAGGGATAGCAGGCTCCGCCTTCCCGGCGACCACCCTGCAGGGAGACCAGATGTAACTATGACAATGAGAACACCCAATAATGCAGCCAACATCTGATCTCCATTAGTTTCATGAAGAAAATAGACAACCCCAGTCTCATGGGATGTTCCGACAAAGCAACATTTCTGGAGCCATCAAGTGAAGACCATCCCAGGGATGCAAACCCAGTGGCTCTGAGAAAGTGAGGACAGATTTACTGTCCATCTCAAGCTCAACATCATCGGCCACGTCAATCTCAACATCACCATCCATCTCAAACTGAGCATCACCGTCCCCCAAGAGCGTAAAAAGCTCATCAGAACTCACCACTTGTTGTTGGAGAACTTATAGCGGTGATCATCAGCTGGGACAATGTCCACCAGGAGGATGTACTTCGTTTTGGGGTCCAACCCTGATACTTTCACCTTGTAGCTTGGAAAGAGCCTCCTGGAGATGTTATGAAATACATGAGATGTTATGGAGGGATGAATGCAACAGGGTTGGATCTGGGGTTATGAATGGAAAAGGAACACAGATGGTATCTCATTGTAGGAGTCAGGAATAGAAGATCACAGAAAAGCCAGTGGCCTGCAGCCCCTATGATCCGCAGCCCCCGCGACCTGCAGCCCCTGCGATCTGCTGTATGACACTTTCATGGGTGTATCAGCTTTGCCCTGTGAAGGCAGGAAGTCGGAGCTTCCCAGTTAAGCTACCGGAGAAGCGCAGTATGCGCCTGTGACTGATTTAGTGCCGAACGTGACGCTAGGCAGGGTTGTGCGGCTCAGCATCAAGCGAAAGGCATAAAAGAGTAGTGCAACACCTGTGATGTTTGCCACAGAGAAATGACCGCCGCCCCTCGAACCCCTGAAAACCCTCAGGTGCGGCTCCTCTGCGACAGGACTTTTGAAAGACAGACACGGAAAACACGGCAAACGCAGCGCGGCGCTCGTACAGCGAGACCGACACAGCCGGCGGACCAGCGCCGCGCCACGCTGCATTGCTTCGGACCCGCAGACACGCCATCACTCTCCCGCTTTCTATAGTATTTTCCGAATTTCCCCCTTTTTAACGGGTTGTGTATTTCCTTTCATTTCCATTTCAAACTTCGCATGCTTTGTCCAGCACGTTTAAAGGTATATTTTTAATAACTATCCTGACAGATTTAGTATTAGATTAGATCTTTACATATCAGCACATCATATAAATGCATTTTCCTTTTTGTTAAGCATCTTTGAAAGGTCACGGCATGATAATATAATATTAGCTAGCGAGCTAGCTATATAGATAGATAGATAGATAGATGGATACTTCATTGACCAAATTACATTATGCTATTTTCGAGTGTAGTCTAGTTATATTTTCATTTTTACGCCCAAAGTAGCCTATATTTTTTGTTTTATTTATGTACTCTAGTTGTTCTATTGCTTTGGTGGTCCTTAATCGTTCAGCACCAAAAGCAAATCCCTTATATGTGAAAGTACACTAGTATCCAAAATTGTGGAAACACTCCCAATTCTTAGAGATTGCAGAACTTTATTCGACTGTTGCTCAAGTTACTTGTTTAATCGTCCAGTGTATGATATTTGTAACATTCTTTGATTGTTTATAAACATTACCGCCAATATTCGTGTAGTGATTTTTAAAGCGAAATGACAAACGTTATGTGTTTCCACAATTTGGCCACTACTGTACGTGGCGATAAATAGATTATTGTGATTCTAAATCTAATTTTTTTTTAGTATTTTTCTTACTTAACATAAATTGTTAAGTTCGAAACGATTAAAAACCTTTATTTCAACGCATTCACACATTTACCAACTTAACGCATTCATTAACCCTCTGCACGTATTGCGTACGGGACAGAATTTCCATGGAGAAGGGCGCAAGAAGTCGCGTAAATTGTTTAGATTATATTTTCACGTTGTCTCTGTTATTATATGCATAAGCATTTTTTCGTGTGTATTACAAACAATACCCGCAAGAAATTCACCTCGTTGTCCGTGAATTCTGTTTTAATAATATTTTTTTCAAAAAGTTCAAAAATCAGTTTTGAAATCAATTTACTTTAACCAAGGCCGTAATTACAACACACGAGAAACTCTGCTCACATTGCCCCCACATTACATATTTTATTACGGCCTTGGTCCCCCCAGCGTTGACTCCCTGGCTACGGCCTTGACTTCAACCCACATTTCAAATTGTCCAAGGGAGTCGTTTAATTAAAAATATATAATATAATATAATATAATATAATATGTGTAATTGTTCGTCCCAATTCTAGCAGCGACGGTTTATGTGAAATCGGGTAAGAAGCGAGGTCCAGTGTTCAAACGCATTTTACACTCTGATACAGAATTTAAGCGTATTTTTAATGCTACGAAGAGGTCATCGAGTCAGTTCATATTATTATTATAATAATTACAATTATTATTATTATTATTATTGCAACATAAACAGACAGAAAGATTTCCCGACCTGAAACTTTCACTTTCATGTGCAGCCAAATAATCTCAGAAAAGCCTTTAAATAGACATTAATTACCTTTTAATTTGATTTCAAAGTGCAGCCACGTCTCTGAATAACGACCCCATCAAAGTATCATATTCTTCCTTTAAAACACACCATCCTCCATCAAGCCAGTCTTTTCTTGCAGCAGCCTGATATACAACCTGTTGCCTCTTCATGAGAGGCTGGGATTTTTTTTTACCATTCCCACAGCAGACATTCTGGGACCCGGTATAGCAGAGGGTCCAATCCCAAGATGTGTGTTCGCTCACCTCCCAGCCTTGGTGACGATCATCTCTGTTCCTGCCTCGTGGAACTTCCTCCACAGCTCCCTGTCCTGAAGGCTCACCTTGATGTCGTCCATGTTCTCGAGCTGCAGGGAGGAGAGAGATTCTGGTACTGTGGTGCACTTAGACGTCGCGCAGTCTGCTACCCTTCAGGATGCACCCACCCTTATTCCTAATGAGCTTTCATGAATTCACTGTGTTCAGCACATGTTGACATTTACTGCCTGAACCTCCTGTCAATGGAAATTGCTTCACCAGCCTGACCATTTTGCACTTAAGTATGTCCATTATTGTCATATCTAGGAGGCTCTAGGTTCCATAAGCCACAACCCTCTTTCTCAGGGGAGCTGGGAACCAGCGTGTTCTGTTCCCTGAACATCTGCCTGTCCAGCAGGTCCAGGGCCACCTCTGGTCATCGCCTGCTAAAGGCAGGGCAGCAGATCAAGGGAAGGACATGGGAGGCCAGCCTCTACAGCAGGACCTTGAGCTACGCCGGCCTGAAACTCTCCTCGGGGCGGACATGGACTGAAGAGTAAGAGACGCCCAGACAGGCCAATGAGGTGCAAGCCCCCGGCAGCTGAGGGTGGGGTTGGGGGGCAGGGGCAGGCTGGGAGATGTTACCCAAGAGGCCCTGCTGTGGTACCCAGGCGTCAAACAGACTCCTCATGACATCAGACAGCTTGTTAAAAGCTTGTTTTTGGCCTCAGCTCCAAATGTTTGGTTTTGCCCCCCACCACATGTAATCCGTCCTGTAAACTGTACAGCCAGCATCTAAAGTAAACACATCCCTGCCCCCTCCTCATAGTCTTTAAACCCTGCTTCTCATTCAGAAAGATCTTGGATTAAATATTTACACCTCGGCCGTGATGGAAGCTCACAGCCCACGTACATGGATTAGGTCCCAGCTTCAGGGTTAATCCCAACCCCATTCGAGGTGTTTTCTGTGGCAGTGAGGCATGGCCCGTACTTAGCAGCTGGCTTAGAGGCTGGATACCAAAGGAGATATACTCATTACACCCAGAACAGTGGAGACGCGGAAAAATGGTAGATACAGAAAGGGAATCTGATGGGTTATATACACAAAAGCAGGAAGGTCCATCAGGTTACCCCGCTGTGTCTATAAGATGCGTTTAGCTTCCTGTGTGTGTTATTTTTGCTTAAAGCCGTATTTAAATTTCACGAATATTTCAGAGTCTAATTAACATCCCGGCATAAACGCCTCCACTTCAGCTGTTTGCAGAATGCGCTCCGGACCGGATCCCGTGTTTACATCCGTGGCGCTCCGGCTGCCGCCGGGTTCGGCTCGGTCTCATTCCCACCTGGAAGCCTTTGATCACGGCGGGGGCGATGCGATTAATGAACCGAGGACCACACGCTTATTCGCCCGCCACGTGATCAATGAGGTGCCCTTAGGGAGACACTTAGACAAAGCGACGCGCGTTTACTTCATTTAATCCTACTTAAACCATAAACTGACATTTTCATCCAGAGACATTCACATAGATTTTGGCCAATAATACAATCGGATATTTTCCATAAGGAATTCAGGTTAGTAACCTCGTTCAGTTAAATCACCTGCTCACACTAGAACCTGCAACCTTTTCAGATATAGCATGGTTTGGAACCCCGGCGCTGCCCGGTGCTTCTTACACTCGCGAAGTGCCAGCCTCATTTTTTTTGGCGTTATCTTATAGAGTTGCTAACGTCAGCTAGTCAGCTGGCTGGAGTGAGATTTTCAATTCGAGACAAGTCTGCACACATGTTCACACATTTACATCTATGTACGAGTTTTAATACCTTGTAAATAGTCTGTATGGTTTGCAAAGTACCCCAATGCGTTTGATATAGCTAATTTTAGGTTTATAATGGAATAACATAGATATGCCGTAAGATTTCTTGCGAGAGCATGAGATTCAGAAAGCTTGAGTGTCACGCCAGACACATGACAGGTGGCCACCCTGATATTATTCAAATACTTGGTGCTTTTGCATGGGTAGCCTAAATACACGATGCTAAATATATCCAATAGGAGTCGTTACTAGCGAAATGCTCACTTGTTTCACTTTTAAGCCAACATATTTTGTTCAATGGTACGTACCATTTGTGCAAGAGCGCACGAAAAAAACCCGGATTCAGGGTAAGTATCTGGCCCAAAGATATGGGGGGCGGGGGCTACGTTCATAATTATGTTGCGTGTTTGTACTCCGTTTGCTTTGTTCAAAATATAATAAGACGCCAGTTAGTTGAATAACAATTATGATCAT
Source organism: Mormyrops attenuatus (assembly GCA_026777985.1). Lineage (NCBI taxonomy): Eukaryota > Metazoa > Chordata > Actinopteri > Osteoglossiformes > Mormyridae > Mormyrops > Mormyrops attenuatus. The sequence continues at coordinate 17,847 of JAODKC010001588.1, forward strand.
AATAATAATTTAAAAGGCCGGAGTCCCGTTTGTATGTTGTTATAGACATTATGTCGATTCAACGTAAAGATCCTGTTAAAATTTCAACATTGATTTATAAGTATTTTGTTAACCTTTGCACAACCATTAGCATTAAACATTGTCTCAACGATTTTTCAACAACTGACATTATTTCAACCACATTTCAGCTTTGAGGCTCGGTCACATACCGACTTGGTCTGCATGCTCGTCTGTGCAATAGGCCCATATATGTTCCTGCTGCAGTATGCACCAGAGTTTCCCCCTGGTATCCATAAAGTTAATTTTAATCTTAAAAGTAAGAAAATGTTTTTTTTTTTCCAATTTTAAACTTTTTAAAACCACATTCAGCAGATTTATCCGTGATCGACTGTACGTAGGATTCATAGTTCAGTACGAAGTACGTTGGTACACCCAGAAAAAACGGTAAACATTTGTACCTTTTCTTGTGACTGGGTCTGTACCCTCAAGGGTCTGCCAATTGCACCCTTAACTGTAGGTAATTGTACCTTTTAAGGTACAGAAATGGACTCTGATTAACATTTATATACCATTGATGGTACATTGATGCTGTTAGTACATTTGGGATGTTCCTCAATTTCTGTACCTTAAAAGGTACAAGGGTACCTCCCCAGTGACAAGCATTTTTTACACCTTTTTCTGAGAGTGCGGCGGGAATTCAGGCTATTCAGCGACCGCCCCCGCCTTTCGGAAAGTGTATGAATCTAGCAGAATTTTTAAAAGTGCGGCATATTAATACGGTTTGTCCGCGGAAATACACCATCGGCTGACTACTTCAATAGGCAAAGATAAGACCTAATTAAAAACACAGGTGATTGTTGAATTCAAGGTAAGGGTGTACTCAAGTATGGATTAAAATTTCTAGCAAAAATTCTGTAGAATTTTTATGTATGAAAAATGTCTGTGCGGATATATTGAATTTAGATTGCATTTTCAGAGCATTGCATTAATTCAGCAGACATTTGTCCAAAGCGAGGCACAAGTAAGGATCAGAGAGTAGCGTCAAGCCAGTGTCCTGAAGTAATTGGGGTTAAGGCCCAACAGCGACACCACTCCCCAGTCTTGGGATTCGAACCGGCAACCATCAGAGCGCCGGCGAAGAGCCACACACCGCGCTCAATACGTCACGCAAGCACCGGTACTTTACTATTCCCTTTCTGCAATTTCCGAGATTTATCTGTTCTAATTATTTTGAAAATATTGCATGTATATACATATATTGTACACTTAAATTCCATATATAATTTTTACTCTAATTTTGTTTATGGAGTCGTTGGGATATGAATCTTTATTACTACGAAAATTAGATATATTAATGTACATTCGTAATTTTAAAAATATTTTAAAATGTAGCCTATACGAGTTAGTCCTAAAGAGTGATAGTATTGTCCGCCTAATAAAAATATCACTGTCCCCAAAAAGCTGCTCTTGAATGTTCCTCCACTATATGACTGCATTTTAATACGATGTAGGAATCAGTTAAGTATTATTTCGATCGACGCCTGCACGAGTCTTAGCCATTAACATATAACAAATAACTGACTCGTCGGGATCGGCCGCGACCTCAGAGGTTTTGGTGACTGAGTTCGTCATCAGAATCGGTAACTGTTCATCCTACAAGCATATAAAGCGCTAAAATAGGCCATAATCAGGCACAAACGCCCATATTAGTTACTGAAACCAAGAAAACGATGTCATTTATATATTCACTATATCCAAACATTATATATCAAAGGTAGGTACCATAACTACATGCAGTTTCTAATTTGTTCTCTTTATAGTATATATTAAAGTAACATGTAGCAGTATATTTATCTAAACTAATGTGTAGTTATATTTTTATTACTGCTAGGCCTATTGGCCTGAGTGTTGCTGTATAACTGCTAGCACAACGCGTTAACACAGACGAATAACACGGAATTACAAAAATACACAGTAAACCAACTATATTATTATAAATAACTGAAGGCAATAAAATAAAAGAATAGTGGTTGATAATAATTAATAATAAATAAGAAGTAATAATAACTAATTAAAGTTAATTTAGTCCGGTGGTTCGACTCATACTGCTACATTTAATTTAAACTTGACTGATAAAATTTCAAATCATGAACGGAATTATTCTGTGCATACTGCATCAACACACACGTATCGCGTCCTAACTTTGTTTCTGTGTTAAGAAATACAATGTAAAATGCGGAACTATTATATTAGCTATTTTTTTTTTCAATTTGATCCGTTGACCCCATAATGAACCCACATGGAGTTTGAGCAGATACGCATATCACAGATTATTTTTAAAATCATGCCAGTCAACAATATAGTAGATATAATCGAACAGGACTGTAAAAAACACACTACAGTACGGAAGAACGGATGTTATTTTTTTAATCCAGGCCGCATAGATTAGATCGACGGCTCGGTCCATGCAAGGATTTGAAAACCTATAGGCATGCAACTGAAATGTAATGTTACCTCATAAAACAGGTATGTTGGGATCCTTCATTCTCAGTCCAAACGTCAGTTTGCTTTCCCATGCCAAATAGGCACGCAGTTAATGTCGTAACAATGCCGCATGGTAAATTAGGAGGCATTTAACGTACATGAAGCTATTTATCTTCTTGTCGGTGTTACTGCACTTCAACGGGCCGCCCCGTTAGCCCACCAGTGGCGGGTCCGCACGGCATTCAGCGCAGCGCAGCTACCGTAATATTAAAAAATATTAAATATATATATATATAAAAAAAAACGCGAGAGACTACGCTGACTCTGCACTCCCTCCTCCTAGTATGGGATCGTTGGTGCTGTATTCAGCCTCATAAGCATTTCTGTGCTGTACGACGCGGGTGTTTATCGTGTGAAAATCACAATAATCGCCTCTGCGCGGGGGCTGTACTCACTGCCGCCCCCCTGTTTAACAGCAGAATGGACGGATGCCTTTTCCCGACTGAAGCATTCCACTGAACATTACCCAAAGTGGTTCGTTTTCTGAATCTGTTTAATTCACAGTTCTTTTCCCTTTCATTGCTATTATATATATGCCAGTTGCATATTGCATGGCGTGCAATCTGCGATGGTTCAGGTAGGTTTCAGGCGTGGCTCGACAACCAAAGAAAAATTCTTTCCTGGAAATAAATATTGCATGGCTATTAAAGCTGAGTTACGTGTATGTGATGTGATATAACATGTTATACGAGAATAAAAATGGAAAATAGAAAACGCCGTCTTACACGGACACGCACAACAAACGCCCATGACAGTAACAGCGCCTTTCAGCAGTCTGCAGCATCTGAAACTAAAGAGCGAAAGTCTTAATTTAACGTAATCCCCCCCCCCGAAAAAAAACAAAGGATTTTAAGTGTACGATGAGCAAATCGGTTGCTTAAGTTTGTCCCCAGGGCTTACGTGAACGTTCATATTTGTTTTCCACATATATTCAGCTGCGAAAAGTTGAATTTACGAATCTAGCAAATAATTTACATTGTCTTTAGATTTTATTGGATGGAAGGACTGGGAGATAGATCCGACTTTTATTATTATTATTATTATTATTATTTCAGTAACGTACCCTAATAATACTGTTGAAAATCGACACTGTTAATAACAGAAGTTGCAGTTTTTTTGAGGGAGTGTTTTAAACCGGGGCTGAGAGCAGGCCGACTGTACCGCCGCTGAGGCCGCTTCACCCCGCGTCCCCGTACCGCTGATACCGTGAAGGTGGTGGTGATCCGCGGCTGGTTGGGGCACACACACCTTGTTTTGTTTTAGTGTGCTGTATTTTACTTCTTCTTCTCAACGAATTAAATGGATTTCGTTATGTAGGCCTATGTCTCTCTTTTTAGGCGCACAAATATGACAGTGCTGTTACATAGGCCTACATTAATATGTACCTTTATCAGCGCGGAATGAAAAGTGGGAAACAACACTAGACTTGTAAATTAACCAAGCAAAAATAACAATAAGCTGTTATCTGTGAATGCAAACATTTCTCATTTTAAATTCTAGTAAAGATCTTCGTGATTATTTGGTTTTAGACATTATGTGCGTTGTGCAGACGCCCGTTAATAATAAACAATTATAAATGATAATGATCATTTGGTAGTTGTGTGATACGTTTCTGTCGCACGTGACCGTGAGCGCTGTATAGGGAAACTCAGGCATAGACATGCGTTTGCGATGCATGACGGCGTCTGCAACTCAACTGGCAGATGTAACGATTGATTATACCAGTAAAAGTTAATTACTGAAATTAAACAAGGGCGTGTTGAAGAATTTTAATCGAGCATTGACGAACATCAAATTTACAACCTAATTGATAGTTAGTCATAAATCACTTAGTAATTATATTTGTGAGGTGTACGGACGCCTGCCGAAGATTAATCCTGTTAAAATATTATTAAAAATACTGGACTTACCAACTTAAACGATTTAAATATTTAAGGGAAATGGGGGAAAGTCCGGCGATTCTGTTTATCCTGTAACGCAGTGAAGGGTTTGCTCTATATGAAATTAAATTCATTTGATTTAATCTGAATTCGTTTGACTGTAATGCTTCAATTAAACATACAATTGCGCTTCGTCATGGAAAGGCGCTATATACCCGTTGAACGGCATTTCTACGAAACATGAGGCAGCTCAAACTTAATTGCTGACTGATACGGTGATTGAACACGGTTTAAGCAGTCCTGGCGCTGGCAAAACATCCATCCAATCAACGCGAGGCTTAAGCAATTAATCATACGTCATCCAAAGTTCCATGGAATATAAACGAAAATACCAGCATGAAGAAAAATTCAGTTTCACGCTGAGCAGGACCCGCTCTCCCTCCCACCCACCGAAGTTCAGTACTGGTGCCTAAAGTATACAGAACCGGCATTGATGCAAATATCCGTGTTTCTCAGTGAAATCAAAATGCTGCTGTGTTTGCTTTGAGGGCGTAGTACAAACGTTTTATGCTTCAATTCAATAAAGCGGTAATAATCACACAGTCATTAATGGAGTTAGTGCGACCCCTGGCGTTCAGTATCATAATAATAGCACAGTTATAACGATTCTATGTAGGGAAATAAATAAATGAACAATAAATTATTTGATTTATTCTTTGGTTTATGCTTAAGTAATTTGTGCCTGTATAGCTTCAGGTTAGGCTCCGGACCCCCCGACCCTGAAATATCAAGCGGGTACAGAAAATGGATGGATGGTTTAATCAGGAGAATAGAAAAACGTCATGATCAAAACTTGCTCGCTTACAGCACTGAAATGACCTAACGATACGCCTGTCTGAATGAGGAATTAATTAAAAAATGTATTTCACTTCTCGTAAACGCAGGAAACGGACGCATTTGCCTATTGGTGTCTCACCTCACTCTCAACCGTATGAAATTCGCACTTTATCAGTGTCACCATCAAGTCACCGGTGAAACAGGATGCACAAGCACCGGATATCGCCTACTAACTGGGGCCGGGCTCGGCCATAAGTGGGCTATCTCTTGTTCTATCCGGATGAATATGTCCGTTTTTATGTTTTATGAGAAAAAATACTAAGAGTAATACCGACCCTTGACCAGAATGAGTAGTTCGAAGATAGATGGGTGGATGAAATTAACTTATTTCAGACAGAAAACAACAGTGTTCGTACTTGATTTCATCATTTAATCCACATTCTTTAGGTTGCTTTGTTTTAATTAATTGTTTTCTGATTCATCCATCTTTTCTGCTTTAGCAAATCAGGCACCAAATAAATTCCAGATAAATAACTTTTTAATTCTTCTCTACCCACCAAAACTTATTAAAGTGAACGCAGTTGTTTGGTAGGTTAAGCAAAGAGTCCGTCCTGTAATCAGTTAATTAAACGTGAGAGCAGAGGCTGCTTCTTGTCAAAGCTGAGGGATAATCGGGCCCGACAGTCATTTTCAATGTCCAGCAGCTCGCTTCGTTAATTTGGCACAACAAGGTGGAACAATAGAGAGTGTTTTCAGTGATCAGCTATAGGAAAACCGGCTGTAGCGCCCGCTAATTGGAAGCCACTGCTCCCGTTGTCTGCCTCGGTCTTTGTGAGCCGGTCTGCAGGCAGGCGACCGGCGACGTTTCGCGGACAAGGCGCTGTCTGGGCGGCTGGACGCCCGAATGCCGCCCTTCAGAACTCTCTTCATAATCAGCACATTTTTCCTCCCTCTCTCGGGACGGGCGAAAGAGCCGCGGTCATTCTAAGTAATTAACACTTGTAACCTGAGTTGATACTACACCGCAAACTAGTTTTTTCAGCTAACTAAACCTTCGGAAGACGCGTCTATGTCTGCATGCAGACAAACAAGTCAATCCCATGATATTTACATTCAAAACGACCCCTTCCCGTGTTTATTCAGTTGAAAACGCCTCTCTGTCTTTAGAAACCGATAAATGACATAAATAAATACCGCATAATTTAACACTTGTCCCCGTATACACGCAGCCGTGTATCTCGGAGCGCCTAATACACACATTTACTGTCGGCAGGGGGCGCTGTAACTCAAAATACAACGTTAACCCTATACTTTTTTATCGTCCAAAACATTCATCCACCCATGCATATCCCAACTGCCTACAGCGTCCCGAGAACCTGGAGCGCATCACAGGGAGCCAAGAACAACAAAAAATAACAATATAACGAGTGTCTGATTATGTCCAAGAATACAGATATCTGACGGATTGAAAATCTTCCTGAATATTTTATATTGCAGATAATGTTGTATATAAAAATAAGCATCAAACGAGCGCAATTAAAACCATTATAACTGTACAATACAATTCCGTGCATCTTTAACAAAAGAAATGGTTCAATACCTGCCTGTACTGTCAATTCCATTATATAATAAAGTACAAAAGCAAAAGTAAAAACGCCAATGCAAACAAATTCTAATGAAATGATAAAAGGAGTGAAATATATAACATGCGTAACTAACAATTAACAATTTGTTTTTTATTGAGTGTCCGAAAACGTGAGAGCAAAAAAGCCGTGTTGAAGTAACAAGCGTGAAGGTGGCCGATTAGAAACATCTTTTTTTCTTCAGCAATGGGATGATAGTGAAATACCTGAACTCACCCCGTCGTTGCAGCGCGAGGGCAAATCAATTCAAAAACACTATGTACAAGCCAATGTACACCATTAAATAAATTAATACCAGTCTGCATGCGGCTTATTTACATAATTGATTCCATTTAATTGCATAAATAAGTCAAATTCAGGCATCCATGAAGCTGGCTGGTCGCTCCTCAGCCTAAGTACCTTCCCAATGCGTATTTCCCAACGCCCTCGGTGCTCTTGTGTACGTTAACGCCTGTCTCTGAAGGAGGTGAGAGCTAGCCATTTCATTCTGCCATCAAGCTTCTTGGCAGAAAGCCGCCCATCTTGGATTCCCTATAAGCCTCAGTGAAACGCACATGCAGAAAATAACCCGTGGGGATTCTGCCAATCAGGCGTCCGCCTCTTCAGGATGTCGTTTAGGAAGAGTTCCTGTCTGCTGTTCAGCCCAGTGAGGTGTGGATGTCCAATCCTGTGCAGAACTGCATCCCGGTGAACTGGATGTTCCTGACCTGGCTTGCATGAGGCGCACGTGTCACTTCGGGGAGGCACTACTCTGCCCCTCCAGGCCGCTGACGAGCTTTTGGATGCTCTGCAGCTCATTAATGGGGTCCTTTAATAAGGTTTTGCTCCTGTAGGTCACCGTATGGCGCTCCGGAGTAGGCGGAGCCACGGGGCTCGTATCACGGCTGGCTGGCACAGTCCGAGCAAGCGTGCCAGTGCCCTGGCACAGGACACCGGGAACCGGGTAGGGGCTGTAGTGCAGGCAGGACCGGGCGGCACCCAATAGCGGGTTGCGTGAGAGGGGGGCTGCCATGTAGGCGTACGGGTGGGAGAACAGCGCCCCCAAGGCTGGCAGAGGGATGCCCTGCAAAGGAGAAATAGCACCACTTGTCACCCTCGCATCCTCCAGTGACATGAGAAATGAAATTCAAACCCGGCTTTCCCATAGTGGCCATCCACCTACACAAGGGGGGGGCAATCTTATCCAGAAAGGGCCGCTGTGTATGCAGGTTTCTGCTACAGCTACCTAATTAGAATACAAATTAGAGAACTGATTAGCTGAAGAGTCCTCACACCTGGGTTTGACCAGCTGACCTAAAGTTGTCCAATAAGTTTTCATACATACCGGCCCTTTGCGGATAAGACTGGCCGCCCCTGACCTACACCATGTCTCTCTACACGCGAGTTATGGAGTGACAGAGAGCCACCGTCTTGCAGCTCAGCTCCCCTGCACCTCTCCGTGGCACGATGCACCACAACATCATTTAATCCATACTGTAGGCCACACCTACTGGACATGTGTGTGGTTAAGCCACGCCCACATAGTCAACAGGGTCCACCTATTATTACAGGTAGGAGGGGTTTGAGATGAAAGTCAGAAAGGCCGAGATGGGGGCTTGAGCATCCGGGGCACAGTCTGATGGACACACTGCACTATATGACTGCGGGAATGGCATGCATTACCTGTGAGAGCTGCCACGGGAATCCGCAGGGCCCCCCCGAGAGTGCGCTGCCCCCCAGGCCTGTCACCCCAGAGACGGATGCCAGCAGCTGTCCCATGCCCATAGCGGACAAGCCACCAGGCGTCACGGCCAGCTGCCCTGGGGGCAGGAACAGGGGTTGGGGGCCATACAGTGACTGGCCAGGCAGGCTGGAGAGGGCCAGGGCCTGCAGGTGGGCGCTGTTCAGGTGGGAGGGGCTGTCCATCTGGAGCAGCACTGGGCAGGAGCTGCCCTCGGTACTGCCCAGGGTCCCATGGTCCGCCCTGTTCCTGCACCTGCTATCCGACTGGTCTTTCTGGGGCGTGAGGTCGCTGGAGTTTCCTGGCTTTCCCTTCTTAGTGGGGCTGGCCCCACCTCCTGACCGTGGCCTGGAGGGTGGGCTGCGGGGCCCAGGGCTGCTTGGTCTGACAGAGGAATTCTCCAGGTGGTCTGGTTCCTGGTCACCGTCTGTGTGGGTCCTCGCATCTGTCACATGGCCAATAAACAGATTTACAGACATGAAAAAAACATCCACACAAACCTCTGGTCACTGTATCTGACCCAGGGTAATTACTACAAGGCACAAACAGTACAGTTATATATCCTCCACTTTACTCTCCGTCAAAATCCACAGAGAATCTGCAAAACTCCACCTTAACCCCTTTAGCCAGGCACTGGTAAAAAAAAAAAAAAATAACAGAAGCGCACTATGCAGATTTTAACGAGTTTCTCGTTTAAAAGTAACGCATGTCCACCGCCAGTAGCGAAAGCGTCGTGAGCCCGATGGCCGCTGGGGGGCGCAGAGCACCGGGTTACGTTCTGACCAAAAGTGAAAATATTACTTACGGACCTGTGCCCCAGTCACCCCCTGACAGAAACACTTTTTATTTGTTTCTGTTTTGGGTGGAGGAAAAGTAGCGAAATAGGATAAAAGTAAATAATAAAACGGAAATTGTGCCTATATATAATTACACGGCTTTAACACACCCGCCAAAGCAGAGCAGACACACACACGCCAGTTATCGTGGTTTAGGACTGATTGTAGCGCCTTTTTTGCCAAGGCAATACCTCTCTGGGAGCGAGTTGTCCCGGGTCCGGGCGGCGAGTCCCCACCGGCCCCTGGGTCACAGGAGGAAGCGTCCGACTCCCCGCCGTCCGGATCCGCAAATGCTCGCAGGGGCGCCAGAGTCAACTGCTTTCTGGGGGGAGTGCAAATGAATCACACATTACACAAGGACACGGGAATTAATTAAAGCCCATGTCCACAAAAATATTTATTACATTTCGGCCGGCAAAAATAACAATATACCTGCGTTAATGGAAAACGCGCAGCAGAACGACAATAGCAGTGTTTATTAGGCCAAACCAGTATGGCAACGTTCACTGTACCTCTTTTCTCTCCTCCCATTCCCCGTGTCTCTGAAGCCTTTAGCGAAGGGGTTGTTATCAATTTTCAACTGAGTGATCTGTAAAGAACGGAAGGATGGGTCATGTCACGGCTAGAAATCAAATTATCAAATTATTACTGTGTACATCGAGGTTTATTATCTGATTGCTGAGAAATAACTTGCCGGCGGATTCTCTGTGAGACAAACCAGCACCATCTACATTTACAGATATTAATAGGAACTTATTACACGCACGTTTTCAAAAACTTTACACTTACGTGATTTTGGTGATTTCACAAATATGGGCTTATCGCATCGTAGGCTTGATATTAAATCGCACTAAGATGACTTTGAAATTCGCTAGTACTTGGTTGGATGATAGACCTGTGTTTAATATACCGCATTATGTATTAAAACGGATGTAACGGTGAGACGTCGCAGTAGTAATTCCTAATAAGCGTTTATTTTAAGACGGCGGGAAAAATAATAAATACACCGCATGTCATGGGTTATTCTATTGAACAGTTTGATTATTAACTTTTACAACTTAATTAGACCTATCCGTCAAATATCCCAAATGGAAATCTGAATAGCTAGGCCTAATTGTTAAAATTAAATGCTCAAACGAATGAATAAATGTTTTAGGCTACTGTCATGTTAAAATAGAGACGGTATAATGTATGGTATAATAATACCTATATACACAACGAAACGTTAGGTTCACGAACTAATACAAGCTACTCTCAAAAAGGCCGACGGTCGATAAACTGTATGACACCAAGCAGAAAACACGGAGTTAAAGCGGGCTCAGGATAGTAATCTCCCTCCCCATTCAGTCATTTCCGACAACTTCATTTATTACCTTAAAGTATATAGCAATCCTACAGAAAAATCATATCCATGGTGGTATAAGCGAAGAGACACGCGGATTGACACGGCATCGACCCCCGACACGTACACACATGATATCATGTTAGACAGCGCCTTTACCAAAGTCAAGACACATCTCTGATAAATTAATATTATAATAATAATAATTATTATTTCTATTATTATGATAATGATGATGATTATTATTGGTCTATATAGTCATTTTTCTTGCAAAATAACATTAGTACATAAATTATTCAAACCTTGGTTGTATTATGCAAATATTTGTACTTTGGTGAGTCAATGTAGTCCACTGATGGAAGGAAATTATTTAGCTAAACAGGGAGACTCTTACACCAGACCATACAGATGTTAAAGGGACAGGCCTAGCTGTGATGGTAGGTACCTTGTCGTTCTGGTAGGCAGTGACGGCGATGAACTCCATCTCCGGGAAAACGTACGTCCGGAAAGTGCAGTAGGGAAGCTTCAGGATGTCATTGGCTCTCACTATGTGGAAGCGCGGCTGGTACTTATGCATGGAGTTCAGGATGGTCTGCAAAACGCACCAAGTATCTCTGTCAGTGGCAGCGCGAACGGCAAATCAGTCTTAGGCCTGTGTATGAACGCGTCATGTTGTTATAATCTCACACTTACAGTAATTCTCTTTCGTTCTTTGCGGTACAGTTTAATTTCACAGTTATTATGAGTAACAAGCTGTCAAGCTTTGCATGTATATCGTGGACTTTGCTGTTTATATGGTGACATTACTTCGGTATTGCCCAGCACAGTGAACACGTCTAGGCGCCTGACACAGTGCAGTACACTGCAGCAGGCCTGCTGGATTGATGTTAGCTTATAGCCTATCCGTTTTACATAAAAGTCGAATGACAGTATCGCTGCAACCAGCGATAATAATGTACTTATGGGACATCCCCCATGTGTGGCATCTCATAAAAAGTAAAATTATTATTTATAAACCCAACAGCTGAGACATTCACCTGTCAACAATCAATTAAATTTTCTTCCTTCGAATTATCAATGAATAGGGCCACTGGCCTCTATCTCTACACTGGTAACGCTTTCACATGAAGGGCAGGCATCGAAGGACATTTTGTATGACTGCACCAATAATATAATATTTTATATTATAGGCCCACAGTCAGTTCATACAGACAGCTCACCTGGCTGCTTGTAAGTTACTATATCTAACAAAACTAAATAGGTCTAAATAAAATATCCAGGGGCCCACCCTATACATGCACTGGAAACTTATGCAGTGGCCACAGGTACTAATTCCTAAACTACCTCCTTGGTTACTTTTAACTGTAACACAGGCGTACTAATGACTAATTAGAATGTTTTAACTTGCCTGATTAATGCACAAGCTCTCAGATACATTATAAAAGCGTTTTGGTAGCTGATATAACCTGTGTTGGAAGTCATATACAGTTATTACCAAAAATAATAAATAAAACTGATAAAACGCAGTGGAGCCACATAACAGATATTTAAAGGACTACTTACAAACCCATGTTTGTCAGAAATATTATTGGTGAGCTTGAGCTTATGGAAGGTGATGGGCTTGGCCATCCACTGCTCGCCGGAGGCCGGGCTGTCCGGGTGGATGTACATCCGCTTGGGCATCTCCGGGTCGGCCTTCCCGGCTACCATCCAGCGGGAATTGTTGAACTTGTAGCGACAGTCGTCCGCAGCCACTATATCCATGAGTAAGATGTACTTGGCTTTTTTATCTAGACCATTAACGCGGACTTTAAAGGGCGGGAACATCCTCCTGAAACGGAGAGCAAAGGCGGTCAGGAAGGTCCGTCGCTAAACGCGGGGAGAAATGCAGCACATCCCCGCAGAGAGGCTTTTAAAAGACGGTCACATTTATATTAAGTATTCGTACTCACGCCCTTCGGCCCATAACGCAAGGAGTATTTCTATTTTAGTGTACGATATAAAAGGCCAACGTATAAAAACAATTTTAAAGATATTTTAGTTTTAAATGCCAACTATCCTGCCACGGTGTCTTTTATGCAGTAAACCTACAGACGATAAAAGGCCAGAATCAAATGCACACACGTCTGTGAGATATTTCTGCCAGATCATCTATACCGGCAAATCTACCGACTTTAAAACCTTTCCAGGTCGCTAAAAATAACTTTCCAGAGGATAAATGCGAGTTTGACCAACCCACTCGCACGTTATGTTAATTATCAGAATATATACGTTCCCTGAACTTATACTAAAACCATACTGTTAGACCCATGCGTAAATGTATTACGCAAAGGCACCATTATTATCCCCACCTTCCAGACTTGGTAATGACCATTTCGGTCCCTATTTTGTGAAACTGGTCCCAAAGCTCCTTAGCCTCTAGAGTTACTTTTGGGTCGTCCTCGGCTTCCTCCTCCGCCGACTCGAAGCCTTTAAAGCTGCGCAGATGAGCCGCCTGCTGGTGATGACCCAGCGTGTTAAGCCCGGCTTCCGCGGCTGCAGCAAATGCTTGTTCCGCTATCGGTTTGCCCAGGGAGCCTGGAGTCAGCGTCAGTGCCGGGAAGAAGGACGGCTGAGCGGCCGATAGGAAGGCTGACACGGGAAAATCGGCCGGCCGATGAGCGTGGAAAGGTTGGTAAGCCATCGCAGTCCCCGTGAAAACTGGGTCTCTCATCGGTGCATCCAAAATCTGTATAAGATTACAACAGACTGCAAGGTCGCTCCCCTCAACACGAGAATTCCTATCCACTTGACAGAAGCAGCAGAAAATGTTGAATTCAAAATGAAACTGCAGCGTTGGGTTTGAGTTTGAGTGTCCGATCAGACAACATCCATCATCGACTCCCTCCACATAGTCCCGCAGCAGAATGAATCTGTGCGACTCAATCTGCCTTCTGAAGACACACTTTCGGCGCTCCTTCCTCTCTCAGAAAATAAAAGTGCAGTCGTCAAACATCTCCCAGACTCTCAGATCTCGCCCTGTTCCGGGGGAACTGAAGGCATCTCACCTGTGTCTCGCGTCCCGGTCCCCGCACTAATGAAGCGAGCCTTTGATTACTCGTTTTACGCTTTCCGGACCAATTGCGGACCTGAATAGGCGTGGTTTTCACAGCGGTGGCCAAGGGTGGGGAGGGAGGGGGCGGCTGGAGCGGCAACGAGGTGTCAGAAGCATTAGCGACGAAAACATGTCAACAGAATAAAATGTTAACCAATGACAGAGACGAGATGGGAAGATCCCACCCAGCAAAAGGTTAAACACCGGCTCAGAGCTCTGTCCTATAGCCGGCGGAGAGAGTCCTTACTCACTTGTAGTAAATTATTTTCCGGAGTTCGGCACGTTCTTTCGAAAATACCAAGACACCCGATCTTATCAGCTTTGGGTTAGTTTCTGTTGGAATAGGGATATTTATTTTAAAACATGTGGATAGACTATATTTTGGTTAAACATAGGCTACATCTTTAAGGAAGGATACATTTAAAGTGTACTGATATTTACTTTGGTTATACATTTATTTTTTTTTAATTAGGCATAATTTCATGCTCATTTGTAACTCTTCACTTACTGAACAAAGGTCTTCCCAAACGAAATGTCGTTTAGGCGTTTTTACCCAGACCTGATGTTTATCATGTGCTAAGGGAAAATGATTGAGGCACGTAAAAGAAAATGCGCCAAATAACAGGAATGGTCATTATGTGGCCGGGTTTTTAATCAAATGAATGCCCTCCCTATACAACAGCGCAGAGAAAGGGTTTAACTGGACGTGCAGGAAACAGGTTTCATGTGCAATGGAAAGGATAAATAAAACGGCGCCCCAGTAAACGAATTCCCGGGCTGGACTTCAGCTCCGCACCACTGGCGGGACCCAGACAAAAAGCCGGGGGCGCGAATCGGTGAGTGTCCGGCAGCACCCTGTGGCTCTGATGTGTGACTTAAGTGACTGAATCAGAGAAACCTGTTTACAGGGCCGACTTTGCTCAATACCATGAAGTCTGGCAGTGATTTTTCCCCCCCAAATTCTTTAAAAGCACCCAACCAGCGCATCGCAAATGTGTGTTTAACACCGTGTTATGCGAACCTCCGGATGACCCAGTGCCGCTGTGGACCTTTAGCAAAAGCCATCGCAGGAGTCCTGATTAACTGGCACTCAGTTCGTTAGAGGGCCGTCCGGCGCCAGTCTGCTGGCCGCCCACAATAAGGACCGTCTGCTGTCACTTCGCATTTAGCCCCAAACCCTCAAACAGCGTGCATCAGCCCCATGCCATTAAAAGAGCGCCAAGGCTCACATTGACATTTTTGTTTTCGGCCCATAGCGCGTTTTCAATGAAAAACGATGGCTTTTAATGAGTAAGAAATACACGGCGTTCGAGCTGGCGTGTGTATGTAGTTTACATAGCGAAGCAGAGCATCTCATAACGGAAACACTCAGTTCGCGTCCCGCGGAGACACAGCACGACTTTTAAATAAAGAAAGGCAAAATAAACGGTTTTTTTTGGCTTACTCCGTGATAGAGCAAAACCCGAATAGGAAAACCTAGCTGGAGGTATGTTTCTAAATCTTAAAAATGAGAAATTATAATTCTGAGCAGCGGCATCGCCGCTTCCAGCGTCTAGGCAGCCCCGTGACCTTCCGTACAGGATGCGCTGTCTGTTAAGTTAGTTTATTTTCTTGAGATTACATCGTTACGCTCTATATATGCTAACTTCAAATTGCGGTTTTGAGCAAAGTCGTGTTTTTAGTAGTGTGCGCCTTTATTTCAACATGACATTCTTGCAGGTTGTGCATCATCGCCATAGTTTTAAGAGTAGCTGCTGTATATGAACAGTGTCAAAACAAGGATTTTTACATTGATTTTCTGTAGATGCGATCTTCACAGCTGCTTTCCGTCTAAAAATGTAGGCTACGCATTTTTAAAAATGTTTTTACTCGCTAATAATCGAATTTAAATATTTTTGTTATTATTGTTTATTATTATTATTATTGTTGTTGTTGTTATTATTAATCTGTCTTTGAGTCTGTCGATTAAACTAATATACTGTAAAATTTCATGCATAACATGTATTGGCATAGGTATGTATATCAATAAAACGTAGTGTATGTTAAATTATTATAAATTTAAATTTAAAAATAGCCCCTGGTATATAATACAAGAAAAGAGTTTAGATAAATTTAACGGAAATGTTTTTATTAATATGCTTTTTGCATAGATCTTGTTTTGCAAATACAAGTAGGCCGGTTCGGATAAGATACGCGTAGACATGAGTGTAATGAAACGGTATGACGCAAATTACCGCGTTAAATTTTTACAGTTTATTATTTGATGTACCACCGTATATATGTACCTGTAAATTTTGCTGTAACATGCAGAAACGTACGCATCCAATTCTGTCGATAAAATACTGATACAGCACTTATCTTAAGTGACCTTCCGCTTACACTTTACCACAAGTCCGCTGATCTTTACAAGGACGCTCGTTTTTATGTGCTATTTTAGTTGCATATTATTATGTGGCTTAATTAATACATTTAATCCCGAATGAAAAATAACAGCAACAATTATAATTGCTTTAATCATTTTAATTGTATTCCTATTAACCACCGGAACCTCTGGAAATTAAATTGTGTATACTTACTTTTTTTTTTTTTTGCTTCCCCAAGTGTAGGTTTTTACCAGATTTGTGTGTTTTTTTCTCATATGAACTGCATTGAAATGCGCTTCTGATTGAGTGACACAATGATGTGTTTGTTTCGTGTTTTGGAAAATAAATGGTTGAGAAAAAAAAAAGATTACCGACACACTGACATCGTTAATGATTTTTTTCTTTATATATTTAGGGAACTAATTACATAAACAAAGACCTAAATGGTTTTTGATTTATTTGTGCTAGGGCCTTGTTATACTTATAACGTAAATAGACATGAAAACAAGGTACTGAACGACGATACGTCGAGAGTTTCGCTTTTGGGTAACATGAAAACGCGTAATCCGAAAATAATGACATTTCTCTAACTATTAATTTGGGACTTGCATTGTTTCTGACGTTATACAACGATAGTAATGAACCGTAGGCTATTATATGCGCTGTACTGTAGACACACCAGTTATACTTCAATTTGGTACTTGTGGCTTTTCGTTTGTCTGATCTTATTAGATGTAGGCCTGCGGCTCCGTGTATTCTCTAAGAGGACAATGAAAATGACCATTGTTACCCCAATGCCCCCAGATGCATTGCTGAAATAGCGTAAAACATCTAATAGACAAAATCATAAATATCTTAAGGTAAAACGCAGCCCAGGACGGTATCGTTGAATTGTCAGATATACTTTCTTTTTCATTTCCCCCTGCACGCTTTCGTCATCCGGCTCATTGCATCATTTCTCCAGCCATATTTACTCTAAAGTCCGAGGCCTTGGCGCCAGACCGTTTAGGACCCGTCACAAGCCTTCATATTTCCTCCTCAGATGTACACTCTGGGCCTCTCATCGGCCCACCCCCGTTCCCATTTATCCCGACTCTCCTCTCTTTCATCCCCAGCCACCCACCCCAGCCACCGCCCCTTTAATATGCCCTGGGGGGCGGGGCCCGGGGGCGGCGCGCGGGGGGGGGGGGGGGGGGGGGGGCGGGGGGGGGGGGGGGGGGGGGGGGG
>JAODKC010001618.1:9684-21809 GCA_026777985.1 Mormyrops attenuatus
CATGAACCAAACTGGCTCCAGATTTTAAAGGAGCCACTAGGGGGCACCTAATACAAATATCCCCAAGTAACACAATATGTGTGGAAGGGTGTTGGATTGGTTTAAATCCTCTTTGACTAATTGACATCAATATGGCAAATAACTGTACTCAAATAAGGAGTACCACAGGGATCAGTCATTGGGCCTTTATTGTTTTTTCCCTAAATGCAGCCATTAAGTAACATTATGAGATCAAGTGAAAAAGAAAGTTTTGCATATAAGAACATAATAATAATAATAAAAAAATTACCTGGACCTTACCAGGTTCTAAATTTATTTAAATCGGACTTCAGGTGTGTGGGGCAGCATGTGGTTCAGTGGGCTAAGCCCCTGTGCCTGTGATCAGAAGGTTACTGGTTTGAGCCCAGTCTTGGCACATCTGCAGGTTCTTGAGCAAGGCCCTTAACTCCCTGCTCCCTGAGTGCTGCTATGGGTGACTACCCTTCATAATCAACTTGATCTCACTTACAGTGAGCCAGTTGGTGGAAGCATGAAGAGAATTTCCCCCCATGGATCAATATAAAAACAAACAACAGTTCAACATGTTATTATTTATGTATGTTATTTAGAACAATAATGAAACCAAACTGAAGAAGCAGTATGTGAAAAACTAAGTACAATTATTCAATAGCTTGTAGCACCACCTTTAGCAGCAATAACTCTAAGTAATCATTTCCTGTATGACTTTATCAGTTACTCACATCATTATGGAGTTTTGAGTTTTGACCCACTCTTCTTTATGACGCTGCTTCAGCTTTTCAGTCAGGTTGAGGTCTGGACTTTGACTGGGCCATTGCAAAACCTTGATTCTTTTTTTTCAGCCATTAGGTGTGCTTGGGATTCTCATCCTGTCGCATGATCCATTTTTGGCCAAGCTTTATCTGTCAGACGGATGACCTCATATTTGACTCTAAAATACTCATGTATGCAGAGGAGTTCATGCTAGACTCAATGACTGCAAGGTGCCCAGGTCCTGTGGCGGCAAAACAAGCCCAAATCATCAGCCCTCCACCACCGTGCTTGACAGTTGGTACGAGGGGTTTGTGCTGATATGCTGTTTCATTTTCTCCAAATGTGGTGCTGTGCATCATGGCCAAAAATCTCCACTCTGGTGTTGTCTGTCCAAAGGGCGTTGTTTCAGAAGTCTTGTGGTTTGTTCAGATGCAACTTTGCAAACCAAACCCTACTTGGTATTTTTTGTGCTATAATGTTGCACTGTCTTGTTAATTGTCGATAGTTTTTGGAAAAGGCATTCAAACAAGAATTTCATTATACTTTGTACACTGTAGTTTGTACACGACAATGCTTTCTTAGCTCAGATTGAGTTCGGAAGCAGAAGAAACTTAAGCTTCCAGTAAATTTTGAAGAAGCTGTACACAGGCATGCAATAGTGTTCAGAATGTTTTTCCTCTTCCGTATGAAAACATTGTGTTGTGAGTAACTTCTGACCATTTACTCTTTAAAAAATTAGATGCTACTTTTATACTAAAACTGTACCATAAACAAACACATAGTTCTGTGACAAAATGTGACCATACTGCCTCCAAGAGTTTTGGTGATACTGCATCTCGCACATGCATAGCGTTAATTCCATGTGTAGGTGCACAAATATATGTGATGGCCATGATGCGTAAATTGACTCATTGTGAGTGTTGAGTATAAGCCTTCGATAGTCTTGTGCAGCTCCTGGAACCACTCACTCCCCCGTAGACCAGTGACCCTGGGTGTATATCTGCATAGCATGTCATGGTACTGCCTTTGATGTGCAGCTCCTGGAACCACCCACTCCCATGTAGACCAGTGACCCTGGGTGTATATCTGTGTAGCATGTCATGGTATTGCCTTTGATATACCATTGATTTTTTTCTTCTAAATCCATCAAAATGGTGTTGGTTGATTAGGGTAAGAATATAAAACCCAATATATACAGCAAACCACTGGTTGCTCATTGCAGCCACAGAAATGCTCTTGAGTCTTGATCTGCAGCTGGTTCAAAAGGCTTTGGTCTAAATTAGGGGTTCCTGTGTGGAGCGCCCTGGAGCTCTCTGCATGGACCACTAAGGTTCACCTATGGGGAGCTCAGGCCACCCATTGTAAAGAATGTTTTGGAGTTACACACCTATAAGTACTACTGCCGGACCAAAGGCAAGGAGCCAGTCAGCATACACCAATTAACTCAGGCCACCCATTGTAAAGAATCTTTTGAAGTTACACATCTATAAGTACTACTGCCGGACTAAAGGCAAGGAGCCAGTCAGCATACACCAATTAACTCAGGAGACCCATATGACCCTGAAAATAACTCACATTAAAATGTGGTAGAGACTAATATCTGTGGCATACAATCCTCAATCACGGTGAGTTTCTAAATATTAAAATGTTTTTGTTTTTTTTTTTTTGTGAAGAGTACTGATTATAATACTCCTTTTAAGTTTACCCAAAATCAGTTGAATGAATAAGAAGTTTTTCATTTGCTCAGTTTAATTGTCTGTCCAACATAATTGTTTCATGTATAACAATTCCGTGTTGTTGAATTAACTGTGTAATTAATATTACATTCATTAACTTTTGGCTATATTAGCTGGGTTTAGTTGGGCCAAAAAGTACAGCATTTCATTCTAATTCAGATCTGTGCAGTGATCTATTAGACTGTTTACGGTAAAGGTTTGTGTTTTACATTGCAGTGATCTATTAGACTGTTTATGGTAAAGGTTCATGGTTTACATTGTGTGTGCTACAGCATGTGTGGTCTTCTACTGGCTCTCACCCGATCACTGTATTTTTCTCCCAGCCACAACTCTGTGTCTGTATATTAAAGGCTGGTTAACATCCACGAAAGTATGGCTGTGAGTTATTCCAACCTTTAGTGCAGTCAAATGCAGTGAGTGCTTGAAGTGGAGAAAAATAGGCCGCGATACTCCCCTTGCTATTCAACACCAGGTACCATTATCTCCTTGTTATTCTGTACTATATGTCGGTATTCCCCTTCTTATTCAGCACTAAATCCTGGTACTCCCTTTGTTATTCTGAACTTCGTGCAGATACTTTCCTTGTTATACGGCACCAAGTGCTGGTACTCCCATCGTTATTCAGTACTACATGCTGGTACTCCCCTTGTTATTCAGAATCAGGTGTTGGTGCTCCTCTTGTTATTCAGTAGCAAGTGTCAATACTCTCCTTGTTATTAAATACTAGGTGCTAGTACTCCCCTTGTTATTAAGTACTAGGTGCAAGTACTCCCCTTGTTATTAAGTACTAGGTGCCAGTACTCCCCTTCTTATTCAGAATCAGGTGCCGGTGCTCCCCTTCTTATTCCCCCCTGTTGCCTTTCAGTTTTCACACAGCCAAACCACAGACAGTCACTGTTCTCCCCAAATTCACTCAATACATGAACTCTGCCACCTGGGGGCAAACACACTTGAAAGTGATTATTCCAACATCAAGCATGCCTACAAAACTGTGCCTTTACCACATTTAGACCAGTCAGACCACCTTGCTCTTCTCCTCATACCAGCCTATATCCCCTTCAGGAAATTATGACGGTGCTGTTCTGCATTGAAAGCTGTGCTGACAATGTCACTGTCGACAAACCCGCCCAGGTTTTTCCAAATCAGAAACCCTGGATAATGAGAGTCCACTCACTCATCTGGAACCGCGACACTGCCTTCAGGACAGAGGACAGGGTACAGTACTGCACAGGGAGAGCTAACCTGAGGAAGCATCAAAGCTGCCAAGACGGCACCTAAACTGAAAATAGAGGACCACTTCACAGACAGCAACCAGAGCGGGTGTGGCAGGGAATACAGCAGACCACAAACTTCAAGGGCAGCAACACTGCTACTGTTAATGCAGACGCCCCACTAGCAGAGGAGCTAAACAGCTTCTTTGCTCGCTTTGAGCCACACAGGTCAGACGCTGCCACACTGCCCCCCCCCCCCCAGCCTCCAACACTGCCACACTCACTCTGCAGGAACACCAAGTGAGATGTGTACTCAGGCAAGTCAACCTGAGGAAAGCTACTGTAAGATAAGCTAAGATAAGATAAGATAAGATAAGATAAGATAATCCTTTATTAGTCCCACAAGTGGGAAATTGCATCTTCACAGCAGAAAGTGGACAGTACAAGATAAGAGCAGCAAAATTATAAAACAACAGAATAAAAACTATACCAATAGTACAGTATAAAAAGTACACTAAGCAAACAATCTGGAAATATAAATATGGATGAGTGTACTGATATAAATATAAATGTATAATATAAATTTTTCCTTTAAATCAGAGCTAGATAAGATTTTAACACCTCTGAGCTATTAGTTAGGTTCTCCCCAAACGAGCTTGATGGGCCGAATGGCCTCCTCTCATTTGTAAATTTCTTATGTTCTTAATAGAAATATTGAAATATAGAAACATAAATAGAAATATTGCACATAGACACTACCATGGTGTATTGGATGTGCGTGTTTGTTTGTCTGTGTGTGTGTGGTCAGCTGCAAGGACTTTGTTGTAGAGTCTGACAGCGGTTGTAAGGAAAGACCTTCTGAATGTCTCCTTCCTATATGGTGGATGCAGGAGCCTGCCACTAAAGGAGCTGCTCAGTGCTATCAGAGTCTCCTGCATGGGGTGGGAGATGTTATCCAACAGGGATGACAGCTTGGATAACATCTCCCACCCCATACAGGAGACTCTGATGGGGGGGTGGGAGATGTTATCCAAGCTGTCATCTCCCACCCAAGCTGCTGGTCCTGACAGAGGATCAGGGAAAGTTCTCAAAGCATGTGCTTTCCAACTCTCTGGCATCCTCACCAAGATCTTCAATCTCTCCTTATCCCAACCCACCTTCCCTCCCTGCTTGGGGTCATCCACCATCATTCCTGTCCCAAAAAAGTCTGATGTAACCTGCCTCAATGATTTCAGGCCAATTGCTCTCACCTCAGTAGTGATGAAGTGCTTTGAGGGGCTGGTTGCACATCACTTCAGTGTCAGCCTCCCTCTGTCCTTCGATCCCCATCATCAAATTCCTGAGGATACACATCTCTGGGAAGCTCTCCTGGTCCTGGTCTACCAAAACCTTGACACTTGCTAAGAAGGCACAACAGCGACTCCATTTTGTCAGAGTACTCAGGAGAAACAAGCTGCATCAGAAGCTGCTTGTGGCCTTTGATCGCTCTGCCATCAAACGCATCCTGGCGTACTGCATTACAGTGTGGTATGTCAGCATACTGCATTACAGTGTGGTATGCCGGCGTACTGCAGTACAGTGTGGTATGCCGGTGTACTGCATTACAGTGTGGTATGCCAGGGGCTCATCTGCAGAGAGGACAGTCCCCTAGAGGGTTAGGAACTCTGCCCAAAAAACCATCAGATACTCTCTGTCATCCCTAGTCTCATGACCTGCTCGTACGATCCTCCCGTGTGCCACGCCCCCCTCACCACCTTGTGTGGAATCCCTGTGTTACCAGCTGTTTCTCGTTGTGAATTAGTCTGATCTATTTGTCTGCGTTTGAGTAGGTTTCTGCAGTCCGGTCATTAACGTCATTTTGAGTTTGTTGCCTGTTCCGTTGCCCTGCTTGTCTCTACCTTTTGATTAAACCCCGTGTTCCCCTATTCCTGAAGTCCTGCCTCTGCTTCCCTGGTCCGTACCCCGTACTTGCGTGACACCTGGAAGCCATCTCCAGATCCCTCTGCCTCTCCAGAGCTCAAAACATCCTCAGAGACTCTGCCCATCCCGCACGCCACTTGTTTGACCTGCTGCCCTCTGGTAGGTGCTACAGGTCCATCAAAACACGCACCTCCAGACTCAAGGACAGTGGCTTCCCTTGGGCCATAAGATCACTGAACAACAACAAAAAATAATCCGTGTACAATATTAGTCTTTAGTGATTACAAAACCCAGTTTAATAATACTAATCCATTTCTATTAATCTTATTCTTCCCAAGTATTGATTTTTGCTACTTGACTCCGTTAGTTGGCTGTTTATTACATATGCAAACACAGACAAGTATTTATTTGCTTGACTGTGTTTTTCTGATTCTTTATTGCATTGAACAGTAGCTGCATGCCTAGTTTTGTTGTGTATTTTATATACAATGACAATAAAGCTTCTACTCTATTCTATTGTTATTCAGTCTCAGGTGCCAGTACTCTCAGCAGATATTGTGTGGTGCCAGTACTCTGAAGAGAAAAACAAAGAGGTGCTGGTACTGCATACCTGTGAGTACTGATCCACTTCATGTACTGAATACATTGATAGAAATGCGTATAGTTTAATTTCCAAAGTACCCATTGAATACTGAAGGAACATGCAGTGTAACAGCTATACCCTTTTTTGACTTACTCACAGGGTAAAATATGGCCCATAGTTATATGTCCAAATAATCAGTGGACGTCTCTGCCTGTGACTGCAAACTGCCTGTATGAGTAAAAACTGACCAGTTTCCTTTGGTTGTAAGATATTACAGCTGGTAAACTGACATTTGAATATAAAGCTAACATTACTTTTGGTTTTTATTACAGAGTCATACTGCGATACACAGGCACTGGTTTCCTTACAGCCATAATCATCTAAGCAATGGCTCACCAAGAGGTTTGGCTGTAGCATTTCAGCTTTTGATGCATTTTATCCATAAATACCAGACACTGAAAGGTAGGGAAGCTAAAGTTGAGTAACTATTTTCAGCTGAAGGTTGCTGAAAATACCAGACAAAAAGCTTCCTCTCCGCAGTGCTCTTCCCCAGGCTACTTCCATACCGTACCACCCTACACCAAATGTTACAGACGTACTGTAACAGAATAACTTAATCTAAAATATGTATAATTATGTTTGCCTTAACGTGATGTTTGCAGTCTGTTTTGATTTTGACCCTATTGTTTTTATGTGCTCTATTGGGTCTTAAACTATTTTTATTGCTGTTCATATTGGACAGGTCTCAATTTAAAAACAGATTTTAAAATCAGTGAGACTAACCTGGTTAAATAAGGTTAAATAATAAGGTAGAAATAAACACACATGTGTTTCCTATAGTAATGAAAAAAAATATATAATGGGTGTTTTCAGCAGACATATAAGACTGTGAGCAGGAAAACTGACTTTGTTAACGGAAAGTTCAGTGCATGTTTGGGAGTGACCATAAACAGGTCTGTGAGATCTCATGGACTCATCTCTGACATTCTGCACACCCAGACCTCGCTCGCCAACCTCTTGTTGCGTTCTCTGGAGGAGCTCACTGAAGATGAGCTGACTAAGATTAAATTTAACCTGATTCACCTAGCATATGAAAAGTATCAGCGCATTCCCAGGGGTCAGCTGGAGAATGTGGACAGAATGGGCATCGCCGACATGATGATAAATTCCTATGGTGAAGTCGGTGCTCTCAAAGTCACCCTTGAAATCCTGAAGAATATGACCCTGAATGACCTTGCTGAGAGACTGAAGGAAGACCTGCAGAAGTGTAATCATATTTTTAACCTTTCTTATTTTTCATATAAAACGTAACCTTTTCTAGGTCTTAAAAAATAAATATATTAAATAATATTATAAGGGAAATGATGAAGAGTTTGTTACATACCGATGTCGAAGATAGAAATGAACATGAAATTCTTTCTTATTCCAGGTAACCAAGTAGGAAGTGACCTGGGTGACGTATCAGAGAAAAGTAAGAGCTGTATGCAATTATCTACATGTATGTGGTGTTTCAGAAAAAAATCTGTATGGTGTGAAATTTATAGTTTCATTTATCACAGTGAAATAGTGAAAAACATGTGTGTGTGTGTGTGTGTGTGTGTGTGTGTGTGTGTGTGTGTGTGTATTTATATTCTGGTCAGGATCCTGTTGAGAAATTGTCCATTTTCCTCCCAAATTTCTTCAGGGGACAGAATAAAATGTAACCTGAAGAAGAAATTTGAGTTTGTAACTGAAGGGAAAGCTAAGGAAGGACAGCCAACACTTCTCAAGTGCAATGATATATTTAAACCCTTATGTGGGCGTGAGTCACCTATCAGAACTGTACTCACTAAAGGGGTGGCAGGTATCGGGAAAACAGTCTCTGTGCAGAAATTTATTCTAGACTGGGTAGATGGAAAAGCAAACCAGGATGTTCACTTCATATTTGCTCTTCCTTTCCGGAACCTGAATTTGATTAAGAGTGAATAGTCTGATTAAACTGCTTCACTGCTTTGTCCCAGAACTGAAATCACTTGAATCCACTGAGCTGTTTAGCTACAAAGTCTTGTTCATCTTTGATGGTCTGGATGAATGTTGCCTTCCTCTAGATTTTCAGAACAATTAGAGTTGGTTTGATATAACAAAGAAAACATCACTGGATGTGCTGTTGACTAACCTCATTAAGGGGAATCTGCTTCCATCTGCTCTCCTCTGGATAACCTCCCGGCCAGCAGCAGCCAATCAGATACCTACTGACAGCATCGACCAGGTAACAGAGATATGAGGGTTCCGTGATGCCCAGAAGGAGGAGTATTTCAGGAAGAGATTTAGTGATCAGAGTCTGGCCAGCAGGATTATCACACATGTGAAATCATCAAGGAGCCTCTTCATCATGTGCCACATTCCTGTGTTCTGCTCGATTTCAGCCACTGTCCTTGAGAGTCTTTTTAGTGACACTGACAGTGGAGAAATTCCAAGGACTCTGACTGAAATGTACACACACTTCCTGATCTTTCAAACAAGATTAATTAAAAACAAGTATAGGCCCCAGACCTCTGCGTTCCAGATTAGGACAAGCTGGTACAGGAAACTGACGGGTGGATTGATAAAAAACAATGAAACTAATAATATTAGACGCCTCCTTCTAAAACTTGGTAAACTGGCTTTTCATAACCTTAAGAAAGGCTATCTCATATTTTATAAGAAAGATCTGAAACAGAGTGACCTTGACATCAGAGAAGTTTCAGTTTACTCTGGAGTATGCACAGAAGTCCTTAAAGAGGAATATGGGTTGTATCAGGATAAGGTGTACTGCTTTGTGCATCGGAGCATCCAGGAGTATCTCGCTGATTTATACATCTTTCATTCAAAGTCATCAGCTAAGCTACTGAAGCCTGCAGTGGATCAGGCATTAAAGAGCAAGAATGGACACTTGGACCTCTACCTCCGCTTCCTCCTGGGCCTCTCAACAGACTCCAGTATGACTCTGTTACAAAGGCTACTAGGAGAGAGAAGATTCAGCTCACATAACATTAGGAAAACAGCCCAATACATCAAGGGGAAAATAAAGGAGAATTGATCTCCAGAAAGGACCATCAACCTGTTCCACTGTCTGAATGAACTGGGTGACATTTCACTAGTAGAGGAGGTACAAAGTTACCTGAATTCAGGAAGTCTTTCAGAAGGAGATCTCTCACCTGCACAGTATTCAGCTCTGGCCTTTGTGTTACTGATGTCAGATGAGGAGTTGGATATGTTTGATCTGAAGAAATTCTTTAGATCAAATAATGAGTACTGGAGGCTGCTGCCTGTGGTCAAGACATCTAAGACAGCTCTGTAAGTGATGTGAGGATGTAAAAACATGTCTTGTCTGGCAGTTAAACATTAACATTGTTTGAAACATATCAAACATACAGTTCCTTCCTCTTCATGGATTAACGACTTGGCTAGATTTGTTTTTTGATATTCTGAACCCAGATTTTATAATGACTGAAGGTAGTGATGTAGTAAAAAACACAAAAGTGACATTTCCACTAACATCCACTATGCTTTCTGATAACCTGCTATAGAAACAGAGAGGGCTCTTTATCTGGGGGGTTTACAAGTGAAATGATCCTTTATTTGCACAAGTACAGGTACATTGGTATGCTTCTCTTCCCACTCTCCATGAGAGACACAGACACATTTACAGGGAGAACAAGCTTAGGGGTCAGGGTTGGACAGGGTTGGCTGGCGTCCAGCACCCCTGGAACTGGAGGTCATGACTGACTGCGGGCCAGGACAACAACAGAACAGGAGAGTTTAGAAAACCACGCCTACTTTTTGCGCTGAGCCACGCGGCAAGCGCGGCGCGTTGAGCGCACTCGCTGTTTTTTGAGAGGAAGCGCAAACCCCGCGGCGAGCGCAGCGCATGCCACGTTCGGTCTGAAACCCGCTTTAGCCTGCTGAGCCACACACCAGCTCCACAGAAATGCTATGTGAGTATTATTGTCAGCAGGTGTGTTCATACAATGGACCCCAAAGCTGGGAGCTTCCAGAAGACTGCCGTCTCTGGCTGCTCACTGGCGCCCTCTGCTGGCCTCAGCTGCTCCTGGCTAAGGATGTGACAACACATCTAGTTTTGCAGTAATAGAGATGCACTGTATTAAATATATATTGAAACTGTATAACTATTTAATTTATTTCCTCTTCTTGGATTAATAACCAACCAGGATTTTTCGGAATTCAGGTTTTATATTGGCTGAAGTTCAAATTGCCCCTTGGTGTGTGTGGGCGTGTGAATGGTGTGTGTGTGCCCTGCGATGGGTTGGCGCCTCATCCTGGTTTATTTCCTGCCTTGCACCCATAGCCTCCAGGATCGGCACCGGATTCCCATGACTCTGAACAGGATAAGCGGTTTCAGAAAATGGATGGATGGATATTGGCTGAAGTTAGTAATCCTTTAGTTAGTAACCAACCTTTGTGTGAAAAACAACCAAGAGCCAGAATTTCACAGAATGTTCCAGTTTGTCTTAATACTAAGCGAACCACTCAGAAATTCTTTTTCAGTTCTGGACAACGGAAGAAAAATTTCTGGAAATACTGGGTGTGGAACGTGACTCTTTGGGTTGGGACTCGGCGCCCATGAGTGGAAGGTCGTTGGTTCAGATCTTCTGGCCGGCAGAGTGATGTCATCACTGTACCCCTTGAGCAAGTCCCTTAATGACAGTCACTGCAGAGGCGCTGAATACTGGCCAACCCTTTGCTGTTACCCCCAAACTTTCTCTCACCTGTGTATGTGTCTGTGAGTTTCATGGAGAGCAAGATAGGGGAGGTGATGGTGCTAAATTGTGTGATGGGCAGCTAATAGTGGCATTTGCACCCTTCCATAGGGAAATTTAGTGACGTTGTTTCAGCCATGGGGGCCCTAGGACGGCGACTGCAGAGGACATGATGGACATGTTTTGTTTTAGTATTGTCATACTGATTTAATATTGTTATACTCAATATTATCTCTCAAACAGAATTCCTGAAAGTACTGTTGCATCCTGATTTTTTTCCAATTAACTTTTAAATTCATAATTTGTACAATTTAAATCTAAAACAATCCATGCATTAGCTAGGCTGGAACGAGAACTAACACAGCCTGCCTGGCCTGCATTAGCTGCTGGGGATGTTCACATCCCCTCCTTTCAGAGTTACTAGTCAGTTTGGGGCCACCTGGCAGAAAAGCGGCTGACGGCTGGAGTGGAAGCAATTTTATTGGTCTGAATATGTTATGGGAGGAGTCATATATCATTTTTGCATTGCCTATTAAAATAAAAAAATCTGAACTTATTTGAATGTCACCTTTTGTTTATGTAAAGGCTGAAATGAAAATAAACAATGGTAGCTATTTGCATGGAAAAGAAGGGGAACTATTTCAAGAAAATTGCTTGAAAAGCTTTAGGTCAGCCTACAGATACAATAGGAGTGTGTCAGCTTTTGACATCCACTGTACACATATTCACCTGCTGCCAGTGTTTTCACAGCCAGAACATGGGAGGCTCTGTACAGCCCTCCCCTTGGGGGGATCGTCAGCGATTGTCCTCAGCAGTCAGATGGGGGTGTTTCCCAGCTCTGTTCTTACTGGATGTGAAGGTTAATCTTTCCCAGGTTAGTCTCCTGTGTTGGGTAAGGAGGCTGGAGACACTTGGTTGCAGTGGACACCCCAAAAGGTCAGTGTTTATTTTTAGGGGGAAAGGGGGGTACATTTAGAAAGGGCACATGGCTGGGCCCGGCTCCATGGTGACGGGCTGAGCAGGCGGGAGGTGGCAGTCCTTTCCGTGTGGTCATCCTCCAGGCTATCTGTCTTCAGAGAGAGAGAGAGACAACAAGCGGCCTGCTCACCTGTTGGGGGGGGGGGGGGGGGGCGGGGGGGGGGGGGGGGGGGGGGGGGGGGGGGGG
>JAODKC010001618.1:21819-35197 GCA_026777985.1 Mormyrops attenuatus
TGGTCATCCTCCAGGGTTTGTGTCTTCCTTGCGCCCCCCACCCAACCACCGGCCTGGCACCCGTGTGCCCCCCCCCCCCCCCCCGCTGTCCACGGCTGGTTCATACTTCACACAGATGCAGATGCACCATCACAGTGAAGTAATTTCTGTTGCGTGGTTGTCCACGATGTAGGCTTTGAGTCATACTGGGGGAGGCGATACTGCCCCCTCTCTAGAGCTATTATCAGCTGCTGTCGCCTCCTGTTGGTATTCCTGACTTCCTCACGGGTGTTTCTGCGGCTGACTGCGGGGATCTAGCAGTTTCGGTCCAGTGCTGTTATGCTGATTGTCACCCTTCCTGCACCTGTGGCGTCACACCATTTGCTCTTGGCGTCACCCCAGGGCCTTATCCTCTCTGCCTTCAGTGCTCTTCTTGTGGCAGGAGTCCAGGAAATCCAGTTGTTCTAAGTTTCATGCAGTTGGTCGCTGTCACTGGATGGTTTAATTTTGAACTGAGCTGATCATTTATCACTACAGAGTCAGTGCAGCTAAAAGATGAGCTTCAGTGAACTGTGTGTAGCGGCCCCCAGGCACACAGGCAAACTCAGGTGTAGAATATTGCCCCCGAATGGCAGCTTTTAATCAGGAAAAGGGGGAGGTGCTGATGGGCTGTTTCGTCCGGTCCAAGCCGGTCGCTGGTCGCTTTGGGCACATCAGCACTAGCATTCTGAAGAATCCTTGCCAGCAGTATTTTGTCCAAAATTTTATGATTTTCTTTCTATAAGCTGTCAGGCTGCAAAGTCACAGAGCGAAGATTCTGTGAATTTATGTCGCTCATGACGAGCCTTTTGAAGCACTTCATGATGATGGGTGTGAATGGCAGCTATTGAGGCTGGACACAAGACTTCTTTGGCAAGGAGATGATGGTGGTGGCATTGGAGCATGTTGGAACGACAGTGGTTCTCATGTAGTGGTTGGTACACACTTCTATTTCTTCTTGCGTTGTGTTAATGATTGTCAGACACTTCTTCAACTTGAACAGACCTTCTATTCTGGCGAAACAGGTTCAGAATTAGCCACTCACAGCCTGATTCCCGGCAACGAGCTTCCCGCATAGCTAGAAACAAGCAGTAAAAGAAAGACTTTAGCTACTCTTCTGGTCGGCCACGGCTAAACTAATGGAGTTGCCGGTTATAAAAGAAAATTCATTTTGCGTCAATAATTACACTTATACACAAGAACACAAAGCATTTCACTAATACAGATAGTACCCTATTACTAACAGAACTGATCTATTAAGGAATACGCCATGTGGAGCTCAACACAGAGCGTCCTACTTCTAGGGCTCGTTGCTGCAGACTGATAAGAAGATGCACATTGCTTGAGTCTGCAGCTGCCCACTAGAGGGCGCTTAAACCCCACATTGCATAAGCCCAAACAAAATAATACAATAACCAAAGCATGAGTAGACTAGCAATTAATGACAAATAAATATGAAGGCAAGTGGAATCATTTCACCTGTTACACTCAGATAGATATTGAAGATGTCTGTAAGTCGGGCTCCACGATTTGGGGAAAATATCTAATCGCGATTTTTCTGGCAGACATTGTGATTACGATTTGATCTATTTTTTTATGTCAAGCTTCAGTTCAATATTCAGTATGTAGTAATTTAAAAACATATGACGCAGCATGAGAGACCATCAAAAATATTAACTGGTCTATATTCTAATGCAAGGATGAACATTTAAAGTTGTGGTGTGTTAAGTTAAATAAAGAAATAATGAAAACAATTGCAGCAAAAAGAAAAATATTGATCTTTCAGGTAACGCTGATTACCCCCCCAGTAACACTAGAACCGCCTTTTCCCACGCCAATGAGCAAGCAAGAACTACTTCGGTGTATGCAGCCCGTTTGTTTGCGCTAATGTGTTAATAGTGTTAATAACAGCGGCGAATCTAACACTCAAAAAGCCGCAATGTTCATAACAGAGTGGCTGTTCTGTCCTGAAACCGTAAAGCTGGAAATTTTTAAACGTAGTATGCATTTTATAAAATGTCGAATAAATAGAAGTAGTTTATTGGTGA
This sequence comes from Mormyrops attenuatus, assembly GCA_026777985.1. Lineage (NCBI taxonomy): Eukaryota > Metazoa > Chordata > Actinopteri > Osteoglossiformes > Mormyridae > Mormyrops > Mormyrops attenuatus. Next base: position 23,886 of record JAODKC010001618.1, read on the forward strand.
TTTCATGTTGGTCGAAGTTTCCGCTTTTTAACAACTGTATACGGTTATTTTCTATACAAATAAATTCAGGTGAAACAAAAAAAATGTACGTGTTCAGGGTTTCAAACTCAGACTCTCACTCAAGGAATCTTACGGCAAATCTATATTCCATTCTGAACTTAAAATTAGGTGCATTGAAAACTTTGCAAACCCTACAGACTATTTTCAAGGTAATAAAACTTACATACATGTAAATGTGCGTGCAGAAAAGAGAACAGACAATCTCACTCCAAGCAGCTGACCAAAATTGGCAACCCTGCATTTTATTTGAAATGAGAAGTAAAATGCAATTTTCGACTGAAGCGGCTTCTTTCCTTCGCTTTGTTACTCGAACAAATACAAAACGATCGAATGAATAGACATTATATGCATCTTTTTTTGGATCTTTTCTAAATAAGACCGCGTGCCCATACCCAACTGTATTAAAGCGATCTGTTCTTTTAGTATTTATGTTATAGCGAGGCTTTTATTTTATTACTGTTGTGGGATTACGATTAATCTTTGGAAATAATTAAATTGTATTATGGGTTTTACGCAGTGTGCGAAATACCCGTCAATATTCGGGGGGGGAGGTCCCCATCTTCCTGTTGTTTCGCAATACCGGTCTTGAGACCCCCTTAAAATTTTGCTTTTGAGGCTTTCGTGGGTCTCATGGGTTAATCGGGGGTGTCGGACACCCCCGAATTTCGCACACTGGTTTTACGGATTTTTGGGGGGTCACCGACTCCGCTGCTCTCATTGTTGTTTTGATGGGTATCAAAAATGCTATTGCCTGTTAACAAAAACAAAAGGTGTGACACGCTGAAGTATGTCACTGCTAGTGTTTAAAAGGAGGTCGCCGGTTTTATTGATGATAAGACCTTTCTGAAACAATCTCGGACCATGAAATAGAAAGCAATTCACTTACAGCTCACTAGCGAAATCAGTATTTTTACCGCACTGCAAAGGTAACATTTGACTCGGGTTTCACGTATTTAGTGTTTGTGGACGTATACGCAGTCTTCTTGGGCCACTTTTTATTGGTGAGCATGACTGGCACGCGAGAAGCACGGCGCTTCTGATTGGTGAGAATGAATGTCACACAGGGAGCACGGCATGAGTTCCTAAAACTAATCTCAAAACAGTTTTAAACCCTGGGTCCGACATGCTGTGTAATGTATATCCTAAATCGCAGCCTGTGCCATTTGCTAATCACGTTGTTTCAAATTGCGATTTCGATTTGAAATCGATTAATTGTCCAGCCCTATCTGTAAGGACAACTGGTCTGCACATCCCTTGAGCAGAAGACCAGAAATGTTGTCTGGTCCAGTGGCCTTCTGTGGGATGATTCTGAACATAGTTCTCCTCACATCACTAATTGTCAGGCGGAGCAGCTGGTCGTTAGGGGGAGGGGTGATCTTCCTTGCTGCCATGTCATTCTGTGCATCAAACCGTGCATAGATGTGATCTGGAAGAGAGGTCTTACTGTCACAGGCAGGTGGAGATGTCCTGTAGTCGGAGACTTTTGGAAGTGGCTGTGGATTCTCTGAGCATTTGCACAATTTGTCGCTCTGATGTCCCGGGATAGGTTGGTCCAGCAGCCTTTTCTATGGAAAGGATTTTCAAAATTTCCTTTCTATAGGCTGTCAGCCTGCATAGTCACAGAAGAAGGCTGTTATTCCCTGGCTTCAGCTCTGAGATCAAACCCCTCACACCTGAGAGAGCTGGATCTGAGCTACAATCACCCAGGAGACCCAGGAGTGAAGCTGTTCTCTGCTGTACTGCAGGATCCCAGCTGTAAATTGGAGAAGATGAAGTGAGTAGAGAGTGTGTGTCTGACATGCTACAGATACTTATGCATGTATGTGAAGAAGAGGCACCAATAAATAAATGGATACAGCAGTACTATGTCATTCTGCTTCTCCTGTAGTGTGGACCACAGTGGAGAGTGCAGGACCAGACCAGGCGTACAGAAATGTAAGTGTGTTTGCATGTTTTTATTAATAATACCATCAATACTATGTGTACGGATCCCCATAATATGCAATTGCAATGATCTTGACTGCTGGTGTAGTTTACAATTTTATTTTCCACTCTCAACATAGTACGCTTCCATAAACATGTAATCTACAACCACCGTAAGAGCTTGTGCCTCATTACAGGTCCATGAACTGGTAATCATTACACGTAGGCTGCGTAACCACTGTCTCTGATGATTTCTCAGGCATGCGCAGAGACAAAATAACAGAACTGCTATAGACCCTTGTCAGAATAAAAGCTCCCCTTTCTCCCTCAGTGCATAATTCAACTAAAAAATAAACCTTTCAAGTGGTTACTTACACTCCCACCAAATTACAGTGTTTTACAACATGAAGACCCTAAAACACATAATTTCCACAGAGAAAATAGCCCTTTAAACATTCTTGTTAAAACACACAGAAAACTGTATCATATTTCATAACTGCATTGTATTTAATCTGCTTCTAGCAACAAAACTATCTTATGGATTGGGTGCTCCACTAACGAAAATTTGCTGGTGCGCTCTCCCTTGTCATTCAGTTCCCTTTCTCCAAGCAGGATTCTGGCCCTTCTCACTAGTCCGTCTGGGCCTTTGGTGATTTCTGAGACTCTCCCAAGTCTCCACTGGCTCCTGTGTAAAGTGTCCTCAGTGTCCATGACTACGTCACCGATTTGCAGGTTCCTTTTAGTGCTATGCCAGCATTGTCTCGCTGTGATGCTGTGGAGATACTCCTTTCTCCATCTACTCCAAAATTGTTCTGTCAGGTACTGTACCTGACGCCACCTCTTTCTTCCATAAAGATCCGCCTTTTCAAAGGTGCCAGGAGGGGGCAAGGTGGCAGTGGACTTCATTGTGATCAGGTGGTTGGGAGTAAGTGGCTCTGAACTATTAGGGCTGTTCAGAGTATCAACAGTGAGTGGACGGCTGTTTACTATGGCCATGGTTTCATACAGGAATGTGCGCAATGATGCGTCATTAAGCTAACCAGGGGACAGTAGCAGAGTGGCATACAGAACACTCCGCACAGTTCTAATTTGCCTTTCCAATACACCCCCTGCATGGCTGGCATGAGGTGCATTCATTAGAAACTGTTTGTCTGTGAGAAATGCATTTAGTCTGTCCATGTCTAATTCCTTTAGTGCAGCATTCAGTTCATTCTTTGTACCCATGAAATTAGTGCCTTGATCACATTTAATCTGACTTACAGCACCTCATAAAACAATAAAACATCTTAGTCCATTAATGAATGCATCTGTAGACATGTCCTCTAACATTTCGATGTGAATTGCTCTGGAGCAAAAACAGGTGAAGAGTAACCCGTACCTCTTCTGTTGTATCCTCTCTTGTCTTGTCCAAAAAGGACCAAAACAGTCCATGCCACAGTATGCGAATGGCGGCAAAGGTTCTGTTCGCTCCACTGGAAGGTCACTCATTCTTTGGCCTTCAACTGGCCTTCTCAACTGTCGACAAGTGACACAGTGCCGGATGAAGGTTGCAACTGCTCTGCTCAATCCACAGATCCAATAGCCATTGGATCTGATCTCGTTGATGGTGAAGCCTTTACCCTGATGCTTCACTCTCTCATGATAATGGGCAATGATGAGTCTTGTTATATGTTGTCCTTGTGGTATGACTGTGGGGTGTTTGAATAGGGTAGGGAAAGATGAGCGGCTGAGCCTACCTCCCACCTTGAGTACATCCTCTGCATCCAGGAAAACATCGAGATGATACAGCTTGTTGCGCTCTGGAAGTTGATGTCTGTTGCTCAGTTCCTTTATTTCTTCCTTGTATGCTTGGTTCTGCAGGTCCTTGATGATGAGTTGTTCTGCACTCAGTCTTTCACCAACTGTTGAGAGGGCGCTTGATTTATCGTTTCTAGTGCGCTGCAGAAGACGTGCCACGGCTGTGAGAGCTTGAGACCAAGATGAAAACTTACAGAGTCTGTCCACAAGGTTTACTTGCTTTGAGGTCTCTGTCTGAAAGGTCTGGGCCCTTCTAACTTCTGGGTCACCGACAGGTAACTCTAGTGGTGTTTCTGCAGGCATTACTATTTTGCTTTTCCACAGAAGGGTAGGGCCAGTGAACCAATTGGACGAAAGCAGCTCGTCCACTGTCGTCCCCCTAGAAGCACAGTCTGCTGGGTTGTCACCAGTTGGTATGTAAAACCACTGTTTGGGGTCTGAAGCATGACAAATTTTCTGCACCCTATTTGCTACAAAGGTGTGAAAGCGGTGGGCATCATTGTTAATGTACCCCAAGACAACCCTTGAATCTGTCCAATAGAACTCCTCCACATTAGAGTAGCTTAATTCTTCCTTAAGCATATTACTTACTGCGACTGAGACAACAGCTGCGGTGAGTTCTAACCTAGGTATAGTTCTTACCTTCAGCGGTGAGACGCGTGCCTTTCCCAGGAGAAGAGTGCAGTGAATGTCTCCCCTTTCGTTAATCAGTCTCAGATAAGTACATTGGCCATAGCCAGTAGTACTGGCATCTGAGAAGTGATGTAATTCTGTTTTAATTACCTTTCCAAAGCCAGCTGGCTGATAGCAGTGAGCTATGCGTATTCCTTCCAGTTTTACAAGGTCATTTTGCCATTTCTTTAACCTCTCTGGAATTGGTTCATCCCATCTTGTTCCTTGATGACACATTTCTTGGAAAACTTACTTCCCATTGAGGAGATAGGGTGCTATGAAGCCAAGTGGGTCGTACACTGAGGCAACAGATGACGGGATGCCAAGTCGTGTCGCTGGCTGGTCCTTGGGTGTGACTTTGAAAGTGAAAGTGTCATTCTCAATGTTCCAATGTATTCCCAGTGCTCTCTCTAAAACTGCAACGTCGAATGTGAGACTCTTTGCTTTGATGTCTGTGGCGTGTTCCATTGCTGGGATGCTCTGTAGAACAGCACGATTGTTTGACACAAATTTGTGTAAGCATAGGCCTCCCTTCTCGCACAGTTCACAAGCGTCCTTTGCTAGACAGATGGCCTTTTCTTCAGACTCGACACTGGCTACTCCATCGTCCACATAGAAGTCTCTGGCAATGAACTGTGACCCTAGACGGTGTGTGTGACTGTGTTCTTTGGCAAGCTGCTTCAATCCGTAATTCGCGCATCTGGTGAAGATACAGCTCCGAAAAGATGAACCTTCATCCTGAATTCATGAGCAGGTGTGCTCGTGTCGCCGTTCTCCCACCATAGGAAGCGTTGGTAATCACGGTCATTTTCTGAATCATGAAACTGGTGGAACATCTTTTCTATGTCACAGATCAAGGCAATACGATGCTGTCGGAAATGAATAAGTACGCCTGTCAGACTGTTTATCATGTCTGGGCCCGACAATAGGTGTTCATTGAGACTGCTTCCCTTGTACTTTGCTGAGCAGTCGAACACTACTCTGAGCTTTTCGGGGTTTTTGGGGTGATAGACACCATGGTGAGGTATGTACCACCTTTCTCCGTCCGTGCCCCTTTTACATACTTCTTCTACGTCGCCCCTTTCAATTATGTCCTTCATGTATTTCACGTAGTCGTTCTTGTACCTTTCATTTTCATTGAACTTGGTTTTCAGGTGACTGAGTCTCAGAATAGCGAGCTGCTTGTAGTCAGGAAAGCACGGCCTTTCTTTGAACGGGCGGGTCATTTCATAATGTCCGTGTTCTTTTCTCTTTATATTTTCCTTCAACTGATCAAGAAAGATCAAATCCCCTTGGGAAGTCAGTCTCTAGGATTCGGAGGACATCCAAAGGGGTCGCCGCAGGTAGCTCCTTCCCGGTTACTCTGTGGCAGTGACTGGTTAACAGTGAGTTAGAGTGAGGAGCTGAACAGCCAACAATAGCCCACCCCAAGTCTGTGAGAAGGGAAAAAGGTTCATCATCCTTTCCCGTTATGACTTGTCTGGGCACGAGTGTTCTCGGACAGTTGTAACCGATTAGTAGTCCCACTTCGCAACTAAGCAGTGGCGGTATTTGATCTGCTATCGTGATGAGATGGTGCCATCTTTTGGCCATTTCATGCATTGGAATATGCTCCCTGTTCAGAGGTATACAGTCTTTGGTGCAGGCAGGGGGCAGACTAATGTGCACAGTGGAATTGAAACCTCTCACCCGCAGACCGGATGCTCTTTTGCTTTTAAGGACCATATTCTCTCCCATCATGGTAGTGAGTTTTAGTTTAACTGGATAAGTATTTAGCTGCAGTTCATTACTTACATCTTGTTCAATGAATGTTGCGTCGCTTTGTTTATCCAGCAAGGCATACACAAGTTTCTCTTTGGATGGATCCCTTTCACTGGAAACCCAGACCGGCACTATCATGGAGGTGTTTACTGACTGACCTTGACTGGTGACGTTGAGAGACGTAGCAGATGTTGCTTCCGTTTCACTGTTGCATCGGGATTTTCTTGTTTTCACCTTTACCGTAGCTGTCGTCGTGAAGAAAGGTGGGATGTTGTCCTTTGCACAATCCACACGTGTGACGGAACCGGCACTCCTTCACAACGTGGCCAGGCTTTAAGCAACCACATCACAGCTTGTTGTCTTTGATATAGGTTCTTCTGTATTTCAGCGTCTCTTTCAGGAAATCTGGGAATTTGCAGAGCTGATGATAATTATTCTGGCATAAAATGCATGGGGTTTTGACCTTTTCCTTTGTTGTTGTCTGATTGCTATTGTCCATTACTGTTTGTGTGTTGAAGACACTGGCTTTGTTTCTTTTGTTGACTCTTGTGCTCACTTTATCATTGCGGGATTCAGCTGAATGGAGAGCAAAGAGAGAAGTGACTGGATTGCAGGCGGTTTCTGCCTCCATGGACATGAACTTGGCAAACTCCTTAAAGTTAGGAAAATCTTCTCCCTCTGTAAGACGAATAGTCACTCGGCGATTCCACCGTGAGGCTAACCATTTGGGCAGTTTCCTTACCAACTTCTAATTTTCTCAGTCATTTACGATATTTAAACCTTTTATGTGGGGCATGGCCTGCAAACAAGCATTTAAGAAATCAGAGAAATTTCTCAGTCCTTCAGCGTCTTTCCCCTGGATTTTAGGCTAATTGAATAAGTTTTCTCTGACGGCTATTTGGATGATAAACGGCTGGCTGTACCTCTGATTGAGCTTGTTCCAAGCATCACTGTATGCTGCCTCATCACTTCGGTAGAAAGTACCTTCTAAACACTTCTGAGCTGAGCCACCTACATATCGCTTGAGGTAGTGTGGCTTATCAGCAGTGGAAATATTATTTCTATCTACAGTATGAGTGCCATTAATGAGGCCTTCCATTCAATAAAGTCAATTGGATTGCCATTATATATGGTGGGCTCTGGCATTAGCAGTCTATTGATAGCAATGCTGTCCTGAACAGCTTGTGCCAGAAAGGAGACGCCGCTGGGAGAAGGTGCAGTGACAGCTTGGTAAAGCTGTGTTGGGGCACGAAGAGGAATATGGTTGGGTGGTAGGCCGTCGCAAAAGGACTGGGTGTCTGATTCCTCTTTAACTTCTCTGTCGTAGGCTATAAGTCTGGCTTGAGCGGCCTTTAAGTCTCTTTCAGCCTGCAAGTGTTATAATTCTGCCTTATGTCTTTCTAATTCTTTCCTGTAATTCTCCTCCAGGGCTCTTATCTTCTCCCTTTGTTTCCTTTCTTCCAGCAAAACCTTATATTCAGCCTCCTTTGCGGCTAAATCCGCCGCCGCTTCAGCTCGCTTGGCCGCAACACTTGAGTGTTTGGAATGACGACTGAGTTCGGAAACAGAGTCACAAATGGACTGGGCGTAGTCTGGCTCGAGTAGCTCACGCAGGTGTCGTCCTTCATGTTTTGCATCATATTCACCATTTATGCCTGTTAGTCTTTCATTTAGAATTTTCATTATGTCACTCATTACTGCCATGCAAGCATCAACTTTCCGCCTTAGTTCTATATCAGGTAAGCTTCGTATTCTCATTTCATTAAACAATTTCAAAATGTCCGTTTTTGTTTTCTCTAGATCGTCTGCAAAGGATGCTAGGTTCTTTTCTGTTAGCTCACACTTGAGTTCTTGTCGCGTCTTACGAGCTAGAGCTTTCCACCGTTCATAAAGACTAGCAAGTTTCTTTTCCCTTTTGCTCTGTTCTTCTCCACGATATGCTAGCATTTTTCCAGTAGGATTTTCTAACTTTATCTGAACCGACATTATCATCTTTTAAAAGTTCAGCAAGCATTTTCTCATTATTTTGTAAAGTCTCTTTAAGTTCTTGCCGGGCAGGACCCTTTTCTGTTTCCCTTTGAAGCATTTCCTTGCATTCTTCTATTACCTGTCGGGAAATAGCGATCTGCTCGTCCTTATCCTTGCCACGAAAATTGATATCGTTTCTCTCCATTTTGTTAGCCTTTATCCTTAAGTCCTTTTCTTACCATCACACCGTCTTCAACTATCCGCCGTCCTTGTCCCATTCCTCCGGAGGAGTGTTCCTTTCTGTCCGTATAAGTTCTCCTTTTTTCCATTGAAAACTTCGTAGCAGGTTAGCTGAAGAGGTAAAGCTCTTACTGTACGGATCCCCGTAATATTCGATGGCAATGATCTTGACTGCTGGTGTAGTTTACAATTTGATTTTCCACTCTCAACATAGTACGCTTCCATAAACATGTAATCTACAACCATCGTAAGAGCTTGTGCCTCATTACGGGTCCATGAACTGGTAATCATTACACGTAGGCTGCGTAACCACTGTCTCTGATGAGCTCAGTAGCCTTACTACCGATCTCTCAGGCATGCACAGAGACAAAATAACAGAACTGCTATAGACCCTTGTCAAAATTAAAGCTCCCCTTTCTACTTCAGCTCATAATTCAACTAAAAATGATCTTCTTATCTTTCTTACAAATACTTTTAGCTGCTCATATTGCCTATGTGTTTGTGTGGGAGTGTAAGATGGTTAAAATATATTCTGATGTAGTTGTACATCTTTAATTTCACAAAAACAGAATCCTTTGCATCTGTTGTTTTTGCACATGCCATGAGTGTCTGTTTTCTGTGTGAGATTCGTTAGTATTGTCCTAAGACGGCACCTGTAGGCAGTGACACTTGACTTTCTCCTCCAGTATGAGATGTGAATTTGCATTTTTACATGGTGCTTCCGGAACACTCCTTAATATTAATGAGAGAATATTCCTGATTGGCCACTGAATGCCTTAAACCAGGGGTGCCCACATCCAGCCCTGGAGGGCTGGAGCCCTGCACATTTTTGGGTTTCCCCTCATTTAACACACCTGATTCAACTCCTTGTGCTAATTACCACACAGCTCTTGAGCTGAATCATTTATGGTGGAACAGGGAAAGAACTAAGCTACATTGGGCTCTGCCCCCCCAGGACTGGATTTGGGCAGCCCTGCACAAGCAGCACATGTTCGCTGTTCACTGGCCGGTGCCCCTCTCATAAATATTAATGAGCCAGTCAATCATGTAGGGCTTCGCTTGAATAAGATTTCCCGAACCACATTGCTAAAAGAAATTTGCGTCCGGGAGACACTGGATGTGCGGCGGCCATTTCTAGAGCTGGATCATTTTGGCACCCATGTTAACAGATGAGAGCAGCCACGTGCCTGCGCGAGATGTGGGGCTCACGCCTCGCGGCAGCGGCACCACATCTATAGTCACGCACGCAGTAAGCGGTTCTCTACGGAAGTGTACTGCATTCATCTGAAAAACAATCAATTCTTTTTTTCCGAATTAACGTAATAATCATCCTGTTTTTTCTGAATTAATGAGATAATCCGTTTTTCTGAGTAATATTTTTCTGAATTAATAAGAACATAAGAAATTTACAAATGAGAGGAGGCCATTCGACCAATCAAGCTCGTTTAGGGATAACCTAACTAATAGCTCAGAGTTGTTAAAATCTTATCTAGCTCAGATTTAAAGGAACCCAGGGTTCCAGCTTGCGCTACACTAGCAGGAAGACTATTCCATACTCCAACTACACGCTGTGTGAAGAAGTGCTTCCTCAAGTAATGAGATAACCTTTCTGTTTTTCATGATGCACGATCTGTGTAGTTTAACCTGCTTTTATTGATGGTTTGTAGTATTATCATTAGTTTGCCAACTTTCCGCGACACCTATTCCACCCCGCTTGACACTGCAGTGTTTCTCCCGGATCAGTAGATACAGTATGACATGCTTCATGGAAATAAGCCGATGCATGTGAATTGCATTCAGAGCGGCTTTGCTGTCACTAGAGACCATGTCAGACAATCGCTGCAAATACTGGATCGCTGCTGTGTAATTTTATTTACCCGTAATTAAGCAGTTAGTTTAGCTTGTGCTGCATTTTGGCCCGCCGGCATCACACACCGTCCAACATTTCCTGTGCTATTTCATAAACTTCAGTTACCACTTTGTTTGGGGAAGCTGTGCTGTTTTTATATTGTACAGAAACATAAAGTACAGGCTGATGGTATGATGATGATGGTATTATTTATTCTTCCTCCTGCCTACAGACCCCTGCCAGCTGACACTGGACCCCAACACAGGATACAGACTCCTGTCTCTGTCAGGGGGGAACAGGAAGGTGCATTGGACTGAAAAGTGGCAGCCATATCCTGATCATCCAGAGAGATTTGACGACTGGCCCCAAGTTCTGTGCAGAGAGAGTCTGAATGGCCGCTGTTACTGGGAGGCTGAGTGGGATGGAGATCGAGCCCTGATAGGAGTGACTTATAATGGAATCAAGAGGAATGGAGAGATGATCTGTGAGCTTGGAGCCAATGACAACTCATGGAGTCTGTGGTGTGATCCTTACAGGTACTCTTTCCGGCACAAAGGTAAACAGACTGACATACCCATAGAGCCCTCAGGCTCCCGCAGAGTAGGAGTGTATCTGGACTGGGGGGCTGGTGTTCTGTCCTTCTACAGAGTCTCCTCTGATGGACTAACCCGCCTGTACAGATTCACCTCCTCATTCACTGAGCCCCTCTATCCAGGGTTTTATGTTCATGAAGACTCCTCAGTGTCGCTGTGACGTGTTGCTGGTTCTCCTGGCAAAAGGGTAAAATCTCTGCTTTTTAACCTTTGTAATCCTTTTTACTCTGAAATGTATGTTTGACAAAAATAAATGCCTGTGTTCAGTGAGCTGAATAAACAAGAAAAATATAACTTTATAGTTTTTCCTCTCTGACTAAAATGTAACTAAATGTAATCCTGATGGGGGGCTTTCCCTCTCCCCAGTATATATACATTTTATATATTTATGCCTATTTACTGTATTTCCTCCCTGTACAATGAGAATAAAGGCTTTCTGTTCTGTCCTA
>JAODKC010001728.1:0-34910 GCA_026777985.1 Mormyrops attenuatus
GATAAGGGGAGAGATTGCTCTTTAGTTATTTTTTTTTATTAAATTTTTTGATACAAATAACGAATGCCCCCCCCCCCCCCCCCCGATTTACTCAGGTAGGTGCAAGCGGGGTACATTTTAAAATTATTTTTATGTGGGCACTTAGCAGAGACACGGGGTGTGATGTCTGTCAGTGATGGATGATGACATCATCTATTGGCCGAACCCTAGTCACAACCCATTGAACCTGCATCATCTTACATAACTTTCCCTGGTACATTTTCTCTTATGACACTGTAGATATGAGCAAACACTCTACTAATTTATTACATTCTGTTTCTTTATAAGAGACACTGGTGATCATTAAAGAGCCAATGTCTCGCTATCACCAGAAAGAAGAATCACTGTCTCACTGTGAGAAATGAGTCACCTTCACACTGGCACTGGCAAGAAAAATCACTGTCTCACTACTAGAAACACAAGTCACTGTCTCACTGCCACTGGCAAGAAGAAACGGTATCTCACTGGCACTGGCAAGAAGAATCACTGTCTCACTACTAGAAACACAAGTCACCGTCTCACTGGCACTGGCAAGAAGAAACACTATCTCACTGGCACTGGCAAGAAGAATCACTGTCTCACTATTTGAAATACAAGGCACTGTCTCACTGATGCTAGAAGTCTTTCATCTCACACAGAGAGCAGACAATGCAGTTTGGCTGAGCTGCAGTGGCAGGAAACTGTAAGAAATCACAACTCTCTGCAGCAAATTATGTAATGAAAGATCAAAGACTGAAAAACTGACTCTGCTCAGATTAAGCTCTTCTGAAGGTTTCTGACACAAGCTGTCCATATGCCAGTTTCTACTCTGGCGCACCTCAAAAATTAGCTGGTTTGACAAATAAAACAGAGATCTAGCTGTCACAATTGTAGATAGACCTGACTGACGTTACTTCATAAAAATGTCATGCTTGTAGCAGAAAATGGAGACAGAGGTCGCAGGTTACGGTCCAAATCCAGAGTGTATCCACTGCCTGGTGTCTGGGAAAGTGTTGGATGGTGTGCAGGCTGGAGTGTGAAGGTGCCAACAGAAACCATGTAACTACAATTCTGAAGCCAAGACTACTGACACCAAGGGATAAAGACTAGAGATAAAATTTAACAATGCAGTGAAACAAAACCAGTAAGACAGATATAATACAGTGTAATAGAGTAAAGAGGCTACCAACTGGAGCTTGAACAAGTGGAAATACTTATCTTTTTATCTTATTTCTTTTGCTAGGTTGCCTATAAAATCCACAGTTCAGTTAGCAAGGAACATGTATGGCTTTATTTTGACGTGGTGGGATATGCAATGACCACGAGTATCACGCCTTGGTTCCCCCTGCTGAGGCTGTAATCCCCTCAACCCCCCAAAAGGGGTGGCACCAGATTCCTAGAGAGTGATGTCATGAGTGCAGGACTTGGGACTTCGAAGAGCATTCCCTGGGCCTGTGAGAAGGTTATGAGAATTAATCCTGTGGATTCGATCGGTCTGAGAGGTCTGGGTGAAACAGGCCATACCACTCCCAGTTGGCCAAATACTGCAGCTAATCCTGAACTTTCCAAGAAATCAGAAGACGGTTTGGGGTATACGCAGGGGAACCCTCAATAATGTGGGGAACAGATGAGACATCTCTGGATAGCAGTGAGCTTGTAGCAACCGGTTTTAGGAGGGTTACATGGAATGTTAGATTCAACAGGCTTTCATAGATCAGGATTGTGCATTTGCTCAGTCCCAAATTAGTTGACAATCTGGACCTGGAACCCGGTGAAAAACAAGGTCCAATGGTTCGTGAGGACTGAAGCAGCTGGTAGTTTAGAGATATGAGAGCTTGTTGTGGTCGGTGATCACCAGGGGCCTATATCATGAAGCAGAGCTTCTTGGTTAGCCAGATAACTTGTTGGATTTAAGGTTGTCTGGGATACATGAATGTGAACGGAGATAAAGTCCAAAGAAGTCTGGTAAACAAGGCAGCTACACTGAAATTTTGGATAAGATAATAACAGCAGCCGATTATGAGAGCTCCCTCACTGAGGCGCTCGCTCTGTAAGGGCTCAGACCTTCTTAGGATCTAAAGTGAACAATGAACATGATTTGGTGATTACGAATTTGCACTTTTCCAGCCTGACCCTGAGTAGTCACTCAAACACCTGACACACCTGCTTGAGGTGCATCTTCTCATCTATAGGCTTTGTCAGTATTTTGTTGAAATAGACAATGACAAACCGATCTTGTCCCTAGAAAAATCATTTGCAAAGGACTGGTAGACAGTATGAGTGGTGAAACGGCCAAGAGACCTTAAAAGTTATGTGATGTGAAACCCTTCCACTCATCGTCCTCTAAATTCTAATTAATTTTAAGGTTGTATGTACTTTGGAAATCAAGTCTGGAGCATATATTAGCAGTATAAAGTATGTATTGGCTCAAATAGGAGGTGGTTTTTAAGTATAATGACACATACCCATAGAATACCATCCTTCTCACTCATTCAGAGGTCTGAGTTGGAGGATGAAGTAGAAGGGTGTAGGAACCAGGGGTTTGGCTATAAAGACTTTACAGCTTTAGACCTCTGAGATAAAAATTGGGTAGACATGTCCCCCTTGGGGTGGGAGGGGAGGAGCCACACATCAACTCTATAGCACAGTCATAAGGTCAATGAGAGGGCAGAGTTGCCCATTGTCTGCTAAAGGGGGTAGGGGTAGTCTGCTGGAGGTTATATGGGGTTTATGTATTAAGTATTATGCTGAGGATGCCCCCCCCCCGTCCATCAGCCTTTTAGCTAATAAAGCTGCCAGCACAGACAGCCATACCTTCTCAATTCGACAGGAGAGCTTTACTGGCAATAGGATCAGCATGATAAGATGTGCCGTCACTTATGAAGGGATCCCTTCACCTTCACAAGCTGAGTATTCAAGGTAGCAGTAGCCGACTATAACACAATATACTGTACAAATTCCCCATCTCCTATTGGCATAGTGCCATCCTGGCTGGACGGCCACATCTGACCCAAAAGCAAAGATTCAATCTACTACAGTCAAGATGAAGAACTCACTGACCTCTCTACGGTGCCATACAGACTAAACCCAATCACCTCCTGCTGTACCCGATCCTCCTGAGAGTGAGATCACACGCTAGGGAGTACCTCCTTAATTTAGGTAGACCACTGTCTCTTTGGAAGTCAGATAACCTCTGTCGGTAAGCTGTAATGAGGGCAGCGTAAAAAGAGATGGAGACTACTAAGGTGATGATTGCAAGTATGCCATCCCAGTTCTCACTACTGGACCAAGACTAAGTAATTCATCAGTGGCAAGATATGTCAGACTCAATGGAATAAAGAGTTCTATTAATTAAGATTAAGCTTAAAGAGAAACCAACACACAGGAGAGTATTAAATGGAAACCCTCTTCTAATGATGAGTACCACCATCAGTATATTACTGTACAGCTTCTCCACATCACCTAAGACTTCACATCTCCTCAGACTGGAGGCTTAATATGTCTGCTCCACTGTTTACCCTTCTCTCAAAACCTTGACTGCATCTTAGGGTGCACTCACACTAGCAAATCCCTACCGTGTCCAGGCACATTTGTCCCCCAAAGTCCAGTTTGTTCAACTAGTGTGATTGCTGGGTACCGTGCCCTGGCCCGCTTGGAGATGTGGCCCAGAGCCCGGTTAGTCAGACTCAGGCACGGTACACATCTAGCGTGATCGCTGGATACTGTGCCCTGGCCCGCTTCGAGATGTGGCCCACAGCCCGGTTAGTCAGACTCAGGCACGGTACACATCTAGCGTGATCGCTGGGTACTGTGCCTTGGCCCGCTTGGAGATGTGGCCCAGAGCCCGGTTAGTCAGACTCAGGCACGGTACACATCTAGCGTGATCGCTAACTTTTGCCTAAGTACGGAACACAGACATGACGTCATTGATGTGACTGACGCTCGCATGCACACATGTACACTATACATGGACTGGACCAGGATGGAATGGAGCAGGTAAATTGTAATATTACTGATATTATCTGATATTGTTTTATTATCGGTTATATTCTTTAGTTGTTCTTAACGACTGCTAATTATTATTTTTTTACACTTTTATATTTTTATTTAAATATTATATATAGTAATTATAACAACTATTGATTATTATTATTATTATTATTATACTTCTAGTGTAGAAGCATTCTCGCTCTTATGCAAAGATGACAAATCGCCGTGTCGCATGCTACAAGTGGGCTGTGTGTCTTCGTGCCCAAAACGACCAAATAAGCCATAAGGACACTAATCATGAATTCCATTCTGCTGTGTGATAGGGCTTTCCTTCCTACATCTTCTTCAACACAAAAAGTCACACGGTGATGACAAGTGTGCTTGGGCCAGGACCGTTATGTGAGCGCAGTCCAGCAGGGGAGTAGGGAGGGGGGGCAATCATGCTTGGGCAAAATACAGGGCAATCAGGCCAATCGTGAGCATGCCCTTAATGGGCTATTCTCATGAACCTGAGAAGTTTTTGAAAAAAAAATAGTTACAATGAAATACTGTCAGACTTTCCTATTGTGCTACCTTGGTGTGTCTCATAATTATCAGTTATCCTGCCCTGATTGCCCTCATCTGTTGTACCTGTGTTTCAACCTTCATATGCAAAGGCTTAGGCCCTGGCTGGCAAGTCCAGCGTTAGTTGCATTTGTGAGTGTAGAGTGGTGGTCATTGTCAGTTTAGTGGTTGTGTTGTCATTGCTGGAGGTTGTGTCCATGTCTTCCTTGTAACCTCTATTGTTGTAGTCTACCCCATGTATTGGCCGATAAACCTCCAGAACTCACAAAGTTTGACTTTGAAATGTTTCCATGGACACTATTACTTATACATAATCTAGTCCAATAGGTGTAATATGAAAAAGGCCCAACCTTTAACATGGCCAGAGTAGCCTAGCCTATGTTATATTTAAGATGTTCCATCCAGTTATATTTACAGTACTGCTACAGACGCTATAGCAGGTCTCTGTTTTGGAACGTTTGTTTTTTTTTCCGGTTAATGATCATGATACTGACTGCTCTAGCTCTCTCACACACACAGACAGCAGACACGATTAAAAATACATTCAAACTCAACTAAGAATGCACTTGGTCCACATACTTTTTCAGTTGCTGATTTATTTTTTTTTAAATTCGGGTGAATATTTAGCTTCAAATTTTATTTTTAGCTCCGAATAAAATTAGCGAAGTCTGGACCTCAGTGACCTCATAGTTGGCTCTGACCTGGCTTTACATAGCAGTTGTGTTGTGGCGGCGGCGTTGTAATCTCTGTAGCCGTACTCTTCCCCCTGTATTGGCCAATAAACCTCTTGGACTCTCACCTGCTGCCTGCTTTCCCTGCAGCCCGGCCTGGCCGCTTATCACAAATACACTGTTTTTTTTTTTGTGTAGAGCAATTAACGTCAACTTTTTAGTTATATTAAAATTATGCTATTTGTTACTCTGATTTAATGATTTTTTAAACCATTTTACTCCAAACGGGCGGTCAAAAATCTCATTACGCAACAGTTTTGGGATGAAATAACACAAAATTAGATCACATGTTTTTAAAACTTTCAATTGTATTACATGCAACGCACAATAAAGAATTGCTTTGTACGATGCATATTTTTTCGCTGATTTTGTCATTTTTTTCCTCATCCCTACCTCTGTTATGGACTAGCACATAGGAGAGAGCTCAGTATTATTAATTTAAACGCAAAGGTCTGGTTTTCGGCTACAACGTGTGATGCACAGTTAGATGTTGGCAGATACCAAGAGCACCGGTAACAGATATTCATTAGGGGTGAGTTTTATGAAACCTTCTTATCTATCTTTCAACACAGAATTTACGAACGACGTATCATTATGAAGGCTTTGGGAAACCAAGATCTTTACTGGATTTGATGAAATACTTTTATTATAAATTATAATAAAATAAAACTGGTTAACTACCACAGGGGCAAAACTGACAGTTTTATGGTGAAGTTGTAACATTTTGTCTGTCAAAGCAGAGTAAGAGTTTGCAGAAACTAAAATGCAGTTTTCCAGTGCCAGCTACACAGCTCCAGTCACGTGCATCTACCCCGATAATCTCTGTTATCGCTGTGAGAGGCACTGCACTCTGAATTAAATATTTTAAAGACATGATAACTGATTAAGGCATTTGTGTGGGACCCGGGATGGTGCTCTAATAAAATGCAACCCATCAGAGTTCGGAGCCTATCACCAATATTTTCATTTTTTACACAATCTACGAACCCACTGTATATACGATCGGTCATGCGAGTCGTTCGAGTGCGATTTTTAATGTTTTTTCCGAAGACCTAATCAACACCTACAAATCCATAAATTAACATTACGTCATTCTGATAATTTGGAATCTTTGATCAGATTATGCGTGACATTTTAATTAGATGCAAGTTAAAACGCTTCTCCAAAGATTTAGTTTTATTATTCTTCATAAGAAGGCATCAATAAACCACGGTCCGTTACGACGCTCATCTGCTGAAATCATCCTTGCGTTTTTGCACGTCAAATGCAGGGCAACGTGCAAGCAACATCGGCAGCCCTTCTACTAAATGAAGGAGCCAAATCGACAGCAAAATCGACAGAAAAAATAGGATAATAATGTAAAACGTTCACAAAGCTTATATGAAATGCATCGTTAGGTAATTACATTTTTTCAGATCATAATTACATAATCGCACATCACGCTGGCTGTTTTACGCCTTTGGTAGACTCTTTTCTTTTCTCTGTAGTTTACACTATATGCTGGTCTGGATCCATGCTGTAAATATTGTTAGCGACTAGCGCAACTGTGGTCTACTGACAAACCAACGACCTGTGCTATTATGTTGCGGTATGTTAGAATCAACAGTGCAAATATTTTAATGAAGTATATGACTGTAAACCGGGCCAGCTTCATCCCTCTTTTATTGGATGAACCTTGGCACATGTGGTAGGCCTAAGTAAGGATATGCATCGGCCACGTGATTGAAAGGAAATAAATTCTGCAATAGAAGATTCATTTTATTCCCTGCCTTGTGTCCATAGCTCCCAGGATAGGATGAACAGGACAAGCGGGTACAGGGAGAATATTACACCTCTGGGGCAAAGCCGAAATGTGAAGATGGGAAATGAGGTAAAATTTTGACCACGGGGGTCAAAGAGATAAAAATATTATCAGTAATTTCACTAAAAGTAACAGTTAACACAGCATTAATACGTGGGGTTCAATGGCATAGGAAGGACTTTGATATTTGTGGTGGATGCAAATTAATAATTTAAATACAAAGGTCTATTTATATGTATGAAGCCAAATTAATTTCCCCAAACCCCGTTCCTGTATACGCCACTGGTGGGGTTAAATTGTGATATAAAAGCAGACAGGAAACCAACGGAGGGAAGTGAACAATTCACTAAAGTGCGATGGTATAAATAAAAGGGTGAAACAAGCTTAAAGAATACTTAAGGCCTGGAGATGACCAGAAAAGAGACGTGCTTAAGATGATCTCACTAGTGACTGTTTAGTAAAACCCACGACGGTGCATAAAAAGCAGAAATGAAAACAGCGGTTTGCACTTTCTTACTAGAAGGCTAAAGTTAATTATAACAAGAGCTGTGTTTACCCACCTAAATATATCTGAATCCAGGATGCAGCAAAATTAAATTGACTAAATTAAATAATAATGGAATATTTTAATACGACTAAACATCCTCACAACATAGGCCAACGAACTGGATCACAAGACAAATAGTCACAAAGACAAATAGGCCGACTTTTCCACCGTATTAACACTGTTTCAGAGAATGTTCCACGTTCCACACAACTCGCGACTACGGAGTTTCAGGTAAGGTGAATATTTACATAAATAAATATAGCCTATTAGGGTATTTAAGATAAAATAGTTTATTTCAAAACCGTCGACAATCAAGTAGAGTCACTGCGTGGTTATTAAGGCCATCATAGATAAATCGTTTAACCAGTCCTTTTCATTGAGGTTAATTTAGGCTACTTCTCCTGAGAGACCAAAAAGATATTTTGTTAATGAGACTAAAAGCAACGATGATAATTATGCAGCAGTTCATCTATAAAAAGATCTCAGCAGAGGAGAGCAGTTTTTAACTTAATTGCCACAAAATGGGTCCCGCGAATTAATTGCACTGTTTAACCATTGGGATTTGCTGGGCTTAACTTTGGCTGAATATAATACGGGGTATACGAGGTCTCCCGTTTGGAGATGGTGGCAACTAGGACAGCCATAATAATAACAACCACAACTGATGGGTTAACTCTCCACACGTGCACTTTTTACTAGGCTCCATAAAAAGCACAGATCTGTTACCTTTGCCCGGACCTGTCCCGAAGTGGACACCTTCCTGATGAGTCTTTGCGATGTCTCCTCTTGTTCTCCATCACTGTCGGACGACTCATCGGCCGCGTCTCCCGGGGCTAAACGGTTGCTATCCTGCACGGACAGGGTCGCCGGTGAATGCTGGACGTTCAGAGTGTTGGGTTTCATTTTTGCGGCCATGGGAGATCAGAGAGTGTGGTATCGCGTCCCTCCAAGTCTCCGAGTTTGCTCTGAAAAAAAAGGGAAGATACTGCCAAATCCCAAATATTGTTTTACTTTCATAACAGATGCAACAGTGTGCATGAAATTCGCATAGCCTATTAATCGTGATTGTCGTGAGAGTGTTTAGAATATAAAAACAATTAAAATGCAAAGGTATCACTGTTATAACTAATATAGACTACGTGAAGAAACCGTTTTCAAAATAAAGAGAACGCACTAAAATGTGTCTCAGAAAAAAAATAAAAATTTAAATGTGTCAAATCCCTTATCAGTGTAAAATACGTATCGTTTTGGATACCCTACCGTGTTTTTTTTATTTGATTGGTTTTGTAAGTCAGTTTCCACCCCACAAAGACCGAATCGTTGACTGAGAGCTATTTCTTGGTTTGTTCAAAACTGCCATTTTTCGGAGACGCACGTCTCGACGCCCTGTTCTCCGGTGAAGCGCACACAGATCACTGCCGTGTATTGATGGATGCACATTGGTATCGGTTCTAGCCTTGAAATGCGCACAAGTGTGCTGCTGCGCTCCAGCGATGCGTACGGCCAGAGAGCCGGCTTCAGCAGATAAACACGGATCGGAGAGCTCCAGCTTCAGCGGATAAACACGGATCGGAGAGCTCCAGCTTCAGCGGATAAACACTGATTGGAGAGCGCCAGCTTCAGCAGATAAAGACGGATCTGAGAGCTCCAGCTTCAGGCTCTATTCGCACACCTCTAGTAAGTCTATCAGTGGGATCCGCAGCTTCAGGTGACACACACAGACTCCCAAGCTTTAGGAGATACGTGCAGACCCACAGCTTCAAGTGATTCACGCAGACCACCAGTAAGCGCGGACCTCCAGCTTCAGGTGATACGGGCAGGTCTGCGTTACCCGCTATCGGTGCCCAGCAGACAGAAATGCCTCCCGTCCACATACTTCCACTTTAACAATTTCCGCACAGACATGCAAAATTCTGAAGCGCAACTCTTCAGATGTATTTTAAGGACATGCAAAAGACCACCCGCGCTATAATATTTACCTGTGCCGCCGTCTCCCTCCGAGCTGTACATTAAGCTGTCACGGATTGAAACTGTCATGTATTACACACGGACCGAGAGTCCAGTCCCAGGAGGGGGAGGGTGACTGAGGATGCCAGCACATTCATCCTGATCGACCTTGGCCATACAGCAAGACTGCAACTCTGCGACAAATACTGCCATTATGTCGCCTTCCTACATTTCAAACGCACGTTTCCATCTTGGGGGAAAAAAACAGCACACTGACCTTCGCTTTTATTTCACCGACGTGCCTTAATATCTTACCTGTTCAGTTGCACCCTCGACAGGTGGTCACCTCTAAACACACCAACTCCAGTCTTACCACGGGAGCGCTGTCATTATAGCGGTATATTTGGCTTTTTGGTTGCATCGTCTGTAACCAGCGCTTCTCTTCCTAAGGCTTCGGGACGCCAACCTGAACGATGCAAGCATATCGTTTTACCGTAATGCCGCACACGTTTGTGCAACAGGGATGGACATAATTCACACTGCTTATGAAATTTCCTTCAGATCTTCCGATCACTTTCATTTCATTCTGTTTCGTTATACTTAGCAGGCGAACAATACACTTCACTTACATGCCACTTATTTAACATGGTGAAGAGCGTTATGGTTTCAGCAACCCCCAGACATTTTGCACAATTGCTTAAGCCTTTTTTTTTACGTAGTTGCGTACGGGTCAGAATTAATCACAAAGAATTTTGCATAGTAAATTAACCAAAGCACCGCAGTCAATTAATGCAACAATAAACACTTTATTGGCATGAAACTGAAACTAAACTCGCTTGTGTATTATTTAGAGGAAGCTACACCGAGGGTCAAATGGCCCCCAGAAGATATTAACAGATTTAAAGTAAACGTTGGCTTTGTATTTTGGTTCTTGGCTGCCCCCTGTCGAATTTCTGCGGAAAGACATTTCTTCCGTATAGCGTCCTTCACTCTCCACTTCTATGATCCCGCTTTGTAGGAAGGATTTTTAATTGTGCCGTATGAATGTTATCATCCAGTATATTGTCCATGCACAGATATATCAGATAAAAGTGTGCAACTGAATAAACCTTTCTTGACGGATATTTTATATAAAACTTGAATGTGCTCTCTCTCTATATAGCCCTCTGAGATCCAGGAAAAAGCGTTTTAATTTTGATTTTTATTTACATAACCAAACATGGAAGCACGGTGCTGTAACTATTAGCACTGTTGCCTCCCACCTCTGGGAAAAGGGTTTGAGTCTCCGCCATGGCTCCATGTGTGTGGAGTTTGCATGTTCTCCTCCTGTCGTAGTGCGGTTTCCTCTGGGTACTCTGGTTTCCCCCGCAGTCCAAAAACATGCTGAGGCTGACTGAAGTTGTCAAATTATCCATAGCTGTGAATGGTGTGTGAGTGTGCCCTGTGTTGGGCTGGCACCCCTGGGATAAGCAGAATCAGTAAATGGATGGATGGAGAAATTAAGTGTTGGCACGGTTAAAAGCGTAGCTACACATGTGATTTTATGCTAAAGCCTGTCCTCTTTAAGCGTAGCCCTACACATGTGATTTTATGTTAAAGCCTGTCCTCTTTAAGCGTAGCTACACGTGTGATTTTATGCTAAAGTTTGTCTTCTATAAGCGTAGCTACACATGTGATTTTATGCTAATGCCTGTCCTCTTTAAGGATCAGCAGCACTTAATTGAACGGGATGGATAGCATGAGAGATATGAGCAAAATCATAATGTATATCTGAGGAGGATATAACAGATTTAAGACATACGTCTTAGTATTAGTTTATTATAAATTGAATTATCTCAGCTTTTAGCGCAATTAATTGGAAGCTCTCCGGAATGATAATATTATGTTTAATGACAGAAGCAGTTTCACACAGATGCTCATAGAATGTGTGTTACTGGACAGAAGCATTTGGGTGACTGGTGTTAACATAAAACACCTGCAACAGCATCACACCCCCCCCCCATTAGGCTACTATTTATTGTCTGCCAGGCCAAGCACCCCCCCCCCCTTCTTCCATTTAGACGGCCCAACAAGCTCAATCCAAAAGAGTATTACATCATGTTTGTTAAGCTATAACTGTACACAAAATTCCTACTGGAACAATCAGAAACAATCGGAAAGTAACAAGGTCCCTGTCTAGACCAGCACATTGCCCTCTGTTTAACTGGATTGGTGAAAATTAATGAGAATGTTGTTTTGCGAGCTTATTCATGAGAATAATTCCATTGTATATTTGCTTTGAAGATGATTTCTGCTGTTTACCCACAATTTCCCAAAAGCTATCCACCCTCATACATTTATTTAAATGCAGTGTGTGGTCGGGATGCATGGTTGTTCAGTAGGTGGCGCTGCTGTCCCACGCCTCTAGGAGTAGGGGGTAGGAATCCCAACACCCTGTGTGTGTGTGGAGTTTGTATTCCCTCTGATTGATATGGTAGTTTCCTCTAGCCTGGTGTCCTCCCACCTACCACGTGGCTCGGGTGGTCCTGGGCGACCCAGATGGAGCTCAGGTCCACACATTCAGCATTCACAGCGAGTGAGACAGTACAATAAAACAATAGTGTCTGACAGGTATGTGTGTGCGTGGTTAGATCAGTCAGAGGAAATGTGCATTTGGGTGTCAGAGTCAGCAGCCATCTGTCCCAGCTTTTCGTGTCTCCTCCCTGTTTGGCCAGCAGGTGTCGCTGCCCATCCTGTTCTCTCTGTGCCCAAGTCCTTTGTGTGTTTCCTCAATTCCCCAGAATGCTGTGCGGCGCTATGGGCTGAGCATGTGGCTACTGACCCATCAGTCGTGTGTTTAAGTCCACCCACCTCTGCTTTTGTATTTAATCGATTTTGTTCCCTTGTGTCTCCTTGGTATTAGTTTTTCTAGTTCCGTGGATCGTCTCTTTCCTTTCCTGCCTGTAGCACACCCTGCGTCCATGATGGAAACCCCCGAGTCCCTGAAGGTTGGGAGGCAGATAGACTTTTCTTTCTCTTTGTTCATTAGGTCTTAGTAATGCCACAGATCATTTGGGAACTGATAAAAAAAATATGTAGTTGAATCTGTAGTGTGATTTTGTCACCAAGCGAATTGTTATGGGACTGACCCACCTGATTTTCTGCCGGCCCACCCACGCTGTGATCTCTGGTTCCGCTGTTGACACACACATTCCAAAAAACACATGCAGTTACATCAAATTTTGGTCTCTAAATTCTATGCACTCCCTATAATGGATTGTCATCTTGTCCAGGGTCTCCCCTGCTACAGGCTCACCATGACCCTGTACTGTGTTAAAACTCATGGAAGATAGATGGATAGCTGGGTGACCAGCAGTAATATTAGGGAAAAAACTTAACTTTTAATGGTCTATTTTCCACTAGACTACATGTAGACATTTAGAAGGAATCTTGAATCCCTTTCCAGCAAACAAAACCTCATGACTCATTCTGACTGCTGTTGTTTTAACAGAGATCAAGGTGTTACATTACCCTATGAAATGTATTAGGTTCAGCTGCATGTTCTTTTTTTCAACAGGATTTTAATTTAGATTTTTTACTTACATAAATTAAGTGCTGGGATTGTAAAAAGCATAGCTCTGCGCATGTGATTTTATGTTAAATCCTGACCTTTTTCAAGAACAGCAGGACTTAACAGCATCAAGTTTACCACATACAGTTTCACAAACTGAAGAAAAATGAAGTGTTTTAATCTCAAACAAAACAACAGTTCTAGCTACAAGGACATACACAAATATTTCCAAATACTTTTTATCTAATGTGTTCAACCAGAGGGCTGCCAGTTTAGGGCCCAGACAGGACGCTACTATTGAACTTCACAGAAAATGCAACACACGTTGAATTTGTATAAAATGAACATTTCTAGTTGTCCTACTAATAGATTCTGCGACATAAAAGCAGCAGGGAATTCTGCGCCGGTGAGCACAGAGGGTTTAATTTCATATACATACACCCATCCTTCAAAACCATGTTCTGCTCTGACCTCAAGGGGGTCAATACAAGGGATATGAACAGCTAATTAAAAAGGGGTCTGTGCAGAAGCTATAAACACAGAAATGCCTCCGACCTGTGAAAGCTGTAAGGATGCAGTGGGCATTTTAGCTCAGTATGAAGCCTGTATGTGATGCAACCTGCAGTTCTGCTAAAAGCCTCCATGTTGTGCACCTGACCTGAGTGCCGCTCTTCCTCTAGTCTTTCAAAAGACACACCGCTGTCATTAGGGTCACAGCTCACCCCCTGCTGGCAGCTCCACTCTGTGCCTTAACCCCGGCAGTTAACCAAGAGGCCAAATCTGCTCTTTATAGCCAAAGAAGGTGGCTTGGTATTAAACTGGAAACAAAGAAGGACATGCAGCACTGGCATTTTCTGGCCTCCAGCATGGATGCAGTGAATGCAGTTAATTCTCCTCTTCAGATTAGCCCGCTGCTGGGTAAACATCATTAGACGCATGAATTGGGGTCTTTCATTTGTGTTTATTTACTGAAAGCCATGACAAGTGGCTGTGAGTGCCGAGTAGGGGTCTGCTGAGTGATGCGGGGCTGTGCTGCAGTGAGAGCAGTGCGTTCACCGTGGGAATGAGGGGTTCTAGCAGAGACAGGAGTGGGGAATATGAGCGGCCGAGGCTGCACACTCAGCGCAGTGCGGCTGGCTGTCTGTGTGTCCTGCGTGGCCTTTTTAATGTCGTGCTCTTACAGGAACATGCATTAATAACAATTCTTTCATTTTTCCCTTTTGCTCCGTGTCTAGAACCATTTGGTAACGTGATGGATAGCCACACACTCCTGTCAAGAGCAAAAGGGGTAACTATGTTAAAAGGCGCTATATAAAAATTAATAACATTGAATTGAATAATTCATCCCCCTTAAGACAGACATACATAATACTATACGGTAATCGAGGAAATGGGGAACCAGATCGTCTTCGTTCCCTAGAGGTGACTGTCAAAGGACCGTGTGGTCCGAAATCGGGAATGTGGAAGCCACATAATTCTCATTTCAACAGCAATTTGCCGTCGAATAAAATGAATAGAGTAATAGGACATTAATGCTTTTTAAAACTGAGTGGATAAAATTTCATGTGATGCTGCCAAGGATGAGGGTTCAAATCTCACCCCTGCTCTATGTGTGTGTGTGTGGTGGGGGGGGCATGTATGTATTACATTGCGGGGACATTTGGTCCTTGCGATGTGATAAAAACTGGTTATTTTGATGTTGTGGGAATCACCTTTTTGGTCCCCACATGGTGGAATTCAATGTTAGAAAGATCTGCAACTGCAGTCAAGGAACTAAAAATGCGAAAAGACTTCTATTTTGTTTGGTTACATATGGTTAAGGTTAGGGCTGGGTAGGGTTTAAGGTTAACATAGTTGGAATTAGTGTGTTGCCCATAGAAATGAATGGACGGTCCCCACAAAGATATGAGTAGAAACATGTGTGTGTGAGTGTCTGTGTGTGTCTATGTCGGTCTGAGTGGTCACGCATATATTACATTGTGCTGCTCTAGAGTAAATTTCAAATTTATTAGTTCAAATACTAAATATATAAAGTATAGCCTTAAGGTAGGGTTTGCATTTTGTATATTTAGCGGATGCTTTAATAGAAAACAAAGTACAGTTCAGACGGCGGGGTCAGCCGGTCCCTGGGGCCACAGGGGTTAGGGGCCCCGCTCAGGGGCCCAACAGTGACATCTAATGACTCATCTATTTAATAGCATCAGATCATCACAGCCGATGACCTGATTGGTTAATTACATGCCTTTAATTACTAACACGGAGTGTAAGTGTAGCTGCCATAATAACAGCATTAGCTAATTAAAAGCACAGTAGGATTTAACATGCAGGAAGCACAAGTTGAGGCTTGTTAGTCTGTACATTAATTATTTTGACCGCTGTACATAAGATAAGGATTCTGCTGGGTAAACAAACAAAAGCTCATTTCAGATGAACCCTATTCCGAATCAAGCTTATATTAATTTATGTGGCACTTATTTAAAAACAGCTTGTCCAGTCAGAAAATTAAATGTGATTTCAATGTGTGGCGGAGCATGCCACATTATTTTTAAATCAGTGGGCAGCACAGTGCTCGGCCTCTGGGTGATTTCGGCTCTGAATGTGTAATCATTTATAATTCTCCAGAAAAAAACAAGGCGAACCAAGTGCAGAACATGACTGTTCCTGCCCACAAATAAATCACGTACAGTATTGCTGCAAATTTAAAAATGTGAACATAAACCACAGTGATTTAAAGTCAGTGAGATTAGTTGTTTAATGTGATGATGGTACAACTGGACAGGGACCATTTCTGCTTACAAAAGCTTCACCTGGTAGACTTGAATGCTGCTTGAATGCTGTGTAAGTAATATGAATTAAACCGTTGGTATGTTAAAAGCAAGAGGAATACTGATAATCCTTAAATGAGCTTCTATAACATAATTCCTGCAAATATTCAAATCCTGGTCATTTTATGACTGTCTGACAGTCTCTGTCTGACAGTCTCTGTCTGACAGTCTCTGTCTGACAGTCTCTGTCTGACAGTCTCTTGCACTTTCTGGTAAAAACAAAATTTTATTTTTAAAGGCTGTATCCAGGAATTGGTCTAGTTGGACTGGTGAGCAGAATCGTGTGACTGGGGTAATAGGAGCTTCCATCCATCCATCCATCCATCCATGCATACATGCATGCATGCTGGGTCATTTCAGCTTCAGCACAAGGTGGGTAACCAGACGGGAGAATCAGGGTGAGTCTCTTTTATATCCTCAGTAATTGCGCACAGGTGGCCAAATGGGTGTGTCACGTGACTGCCCCACCCTGAAATTCAGAAATCATCATTCTACTCATACATCCAACTGGGGGGAGAGTTGCACCAGTTCCCACGAACGGATGAGCTGAGGCCAGGGGAGAGAGGATCGTGTCAAAGCTATCACCTGTTTCATAAGAATTTTCTTGGGAAAACAGTAAATAGCATCTATAGCATCACTCAAAAGCCTGTGGCAAAGTGGCGTTCCCAACCGGGCCGGCTCTTCAGGATGTGTCGCCAGCAGCCTTCACTGGCTAAACAGGATAGAGTCATACTGCCATCCAGCAGACAGACTCTCTGTCCATCTCCTGCCTCATGCTGAGAGGATAAAGATAGCCTGCTTGGCTGTTCTCCTACTCGCCCACTTCCTCTTTCCTGTCTCAGCGTGATGCCCAATCAGATTCAGTTGGCTGACAAACAAGCCTCAGTTAAAGTCATCAGGAAGAATGACAGCTCTGTTTGATGACAGGATGCAGCGTGAGGTGACTGATGGTCACTGAACATGCCACCCAAACTGAGGAGGGGACAGCTGAGTGCTGTGGCATGGAGATGCGGCTAGGTACGGTAGCGCTGGGGGCTCCTGGGTAATCACCATGGCTGTGTGAGATGGAGGGGCAGTGGATGTCCTGGGGGAGGACCAGTGGACAAGCCGCTTCTCATACCTGTAACTGATTATTAGCTAGTAAGTGCAGTTTGTCCTCTGTTACAGTGTTTCTCAACCCGGTCTTCCAGGACCCCCCAGACAGTCCACGTTTTTGAGAGCTGGGAGGGAGCAAGAACGTGGACTGTCTGGTAGGGAGCAAAAACGTGGACTGTCTGGTAAGGAGCTGGGAGGGAGCAAAATTGTGGATGGTCTGGTAGGGAGCGGGGAGGGAGCAAAAACATAGACTGCCTGGTAGGGAGCAAAAACGTGGTCTGTCTGGTAGGGCACTGGGAGGGAGCAAAAACGTAGACTGTCTGGTAAGGAGCAAAAACGTGGACTGTCTAGTAAGGAGCTGGGTGGGAGCAAAATTGTGGATGGTCTGGTAGGGAGCTGGGAGGGAACAAAAACGTAGACTGCCTCGTAGAGAGCTGGGAGGGAGCCAAATTGTGGATGGTCTGGTAGGGAGCTGGGAGGGAGTAAAAACGTGGTCTGTCTGGGGGTCCCTGAGGACTGGATTGGCTCTATTAGAGCCAAACTCCATATTAAATGTTTGCTCTTATTGTGTGTTGAGCATCCCAGAAGATGCACATCTTTCAGTTAACTTACAAATAAACATTAGGCCATATTTCCTGAGCCCACGCTCTGGACTGGCGGAGCTGTGCACTGATGGATGGATGGATGGATGCAGGGGCATTGCGCAAATCACACAGAAGACATAAAAGTACACATATGCAGATATTAATGCTCTTGAAACTATTACACATTCAAACATGTCCAGATAACCTTGTTCACTGCCACTGGGATGTGAGTCGTGAATGTCATGACATGTCCCCTGGGAATTATGAGGGATGGGGGAGGGAATTAAGAGATGTGATCTGACGCAGGAAGCTTGGCTATTGGCCAGATTACCCTGACTGCAAGTTTACTGTAAGTATTCACAGTCACGAAGGCTTGTTAGTGGTTTATTATGGGTGTAACGGTACAGTTTTCTCACGCTTCAGTATGTGTCATGGCTTTTGGACCACGGTAACAGTTTTGGTATCTTTAAATTTAAGAAGACAATAACAACACATAAAACTTTAATCAAACAATGAAATCTTTATTTCTCTATATAACAAGTCTCCATTCAGAAAACTGGCAGCATGACTAACTTGGCGTAGGTTATGTCTCTAACTATATAGAGTCAAAGAGAGAAAAGTATTGAAATTAAAAGTGCTTGTTAATTTTGATAATCTGTAGGTGTTTTGTCCATTCTATTTTAAATTAGCAGTGTACCTAGTGTATGTACAGTCTCTGTGCAGGCAATATAAAATTAAGTTTTGGAAGAATCCAAATTATCTTTATCTTTATAAAGAAAAATTATTTTATTTGACAAGAACATACATGAAGTACATCCCTGCTAACGAGCAGTCACAGACAATGGCAGCACAGTAATTGTAGATAGATAATCAACACAGTGGAAACCACTTACAGTGATCATGGTTATAGTGACCAATCGCTTATATGGATCAAAAAGCTTGGGGCAGAATCATTCCTGTACAGCCTGAATTGAACAGCCTTAATTGAATATTATGTACAGTACTGCACTGTATTATAGCGTATTTGAATTATACACTGTTCAGCAATTTAATTTGTACAGTACTGTAATTTGAAAAGCGTTTCAAACAGCTGTACTGTGTTTTGAAATCGTCAATAAAATTAAGTAAATAGCTACGTTTCCCATTTCATTACCTTATATTCATGTAATAAATATACAAATGTCAATTAGATGTTAGGGACATAAAGAAAAATAAAAAAATTTTATAATCATCATCTGTTTATAGTGATCAATTTCACCCAGGCAGACCTGATCACTATAAGTGGGTTCCACTGTATTACAAACTCCACAACCCAAGAGAGTGCAGAATGTTTTTGATGTAGCAGACCTCCACATAAAGGGGGCAAAAAAATGTATTGTAGTGAGTGGTGAAGTCATTTTAAATGAAATATTTTCTCAGTCTTGTATTTTGTTTGGTTACTTACGGTTAAGTTCAGGGCAGGGTAGGGGTTAAGGTCATCATTGCTGGGATTAGGGTTTTGCCCATCGAAATTAATTGATGTGTGTGTGTCTGTGTGTGTGTTTCTGTCTCTGTGTCTGTGCGCGTCTGCCTCTCTGTTTGTGTGCGTGTGTGTGTGCGTGTGTCTGTCTCCTGTGTCTGTGTGTGTCTGGGTATGTGCATGTGTGTGTGTGTAACTGTGTGTGTGTGTGTCTGTCTCTCTGTATGTGTGTGTTTGTGTGTGTGTCTGTCTCGCTGTGTCTTTGTGTGTCTGGGTGCGTGCATATGTGTGTATCTGTGTGTGTGTGTGTCTGTGTGTGTATCTGCGCATGTGTGTGTCTCAGGTAAGGAGAGAGGAGGTGGCCACTTGACTGAAATTCACTGTGACAGACAGATTTAAGCAGCGAGTGCCGAGTGCCTGTGATTTAGTATTTTTAGTGTCCTTTGTATCACACCTGATCTCCACCACCCTCCTCATCATACACATGGAGATTCTCTTTCAATTGTACGATTATTTGAGAGGAGGCGACTGCAGCAGTCAAAGGCAAAACCCACCTAAATGAAGGAATTTTGCTCAGTGTTTCCAGTGCCTGTGTACTGACCAGAGGGTACATCCTCGCACCCACCCCAGGGGAGCCTGAAGTCTGGCCCAGGAAGCAGGCTTGTGCAGCACAGCTTTTAAAATACAAATATAATACTAATATTTTAAGTTAATACATTTTGTTGAGTTGAGCATATTTTGCAAAGAGCAAGTTTTGTTAAGATATAGAGAATTTAATTGTTTCTAATCCCCATGTATCAATGTAAAATATAAACAAAACTCATAACTTACAGCTTAATTACTCATAAGTTATAAGCAGCAGATAGAAGCAGAGCCTGCAGGTGTGAACGCTGGTCACCGGCCTGCCGTGTGGGTTCAGGGCACGCCCACGCGGCGCTCACGGCGTCCCTCCCACCAGCGCGTGACTCAGCTTGCATCCGTCACTCTTTCATGCTGCTGCGCCCACTTACACCTACTGCTGAGTGTCTGGGCCATGAAGGATGGGCGAGTGAGGAGGCAGCTGCTCGGGGAAGAGGAGCATTGTGGGAAATATGGCAGAGCTGGAGATAAAGTGCCGCGACCTGCCGCACCTCAGCTATGCGTGCTTTTAAAGGCTGGAGGAGCATACAGTCATGTGACCCTAAGAATTTAAGGATATGACCACGTCAATCTAAGGTACACAGGAAACGACCACATAAGCTTAAGATACAACTTAAGATAAAACTTTCTGACAGTCGATGTCAGAGATTGATAGATAGGAAACATCTCATTGAGGTTATTCCAGCCAAAGGGGGAAATACTAGCTATCAGGGCACAGGGTGTATTAATTGTTTCCTCAGTAGGAATTGGCATCTCAGTTATTTGTCTTTGTTAAATAAGTGAATTTGTTCCTTGTTTTTGCATAGGTGATGCAATTACATCAGCTTTATCAGAGATATAATTTGAAAGAAGAATTAATACTGATATGTTGATATTTCTTAATAAAGAATGAAATATTTAATGGGGTGTCAAATTTCATATGACTGTACGTATGATAAGAAACACGCTCACTAACTGATGTGAGATGCATTCTTTCAGTCGTATATGACACCACACTCACTCATTCACTTATATGTGATACCAAAGACACCGATTCATTCAGATGTGATACCTGTTCATTTTCTGCACCTGTCCAGAACCTATCCCAGAAGCTACAGGTGAAAGGCAGGGAACAACCAGGATGGACTGGTTCACTAATATATGATCTACTCATGTATATTATCAAATGCACATCTTTGCTCGTGGCTTGGTGGTGCGGTCCTTAGCACTGATGCCTCCTGCCTCTGGGACATGGGTTTGAGAATCCCCCATGGCTTGTGTGCTCTTCCCGTGTTTTCATGGAGAGGTTAATCGGAGTTCCTGAATTATTTGTAGGACTGAGGAGTGTGTCCTGTGATGGATTTCCGTCTGTAGCCTCTGAGATATAGAATTGACAGTCATTCACTCACATATGACACCAAACACACTTGTTCACTCATATGTGACATCAAATGCACCCATATGATACCACACATAATCATTTACAGGAGATTGAACATTCTAGAGGAAATGTTTCCAGTATGGTCAATGTCAACTTCACACCTTAGAGTGAATAATAACAGTTATTCACGCACATGACACCAAACATATTTGGTCCCTGAGGCATGACACCAAAAACAATTTAGGGCCTGTATATGATCACATATAGACTTCTTTACTCATATGACCACAGACATACCATTTCACCTATGTAGCATACACTACTATCCCTAATTATAAGAAACAGTCTTTCACCAATATGTGATTATATGTGTTTTCGTGCCAAACAGCCATCAATTAAAAGTCAGGATCGTCGTCGATTATAAAGTTTGCATGATCGTCCTTCATGTGAATTGGAATAAAGGCGGGAGTGAGTTGCGTGCGTCGCTTTAACTTCAGCGTGACTACGGAGAATGGGGAAGGTTATCAGCGCGGAGAGCGGGCGAAGCCGGTCTCCCTGCGGTCCGAAGAGGGGCGCCGCGACCTTGGCTAAACTGCACGCTGTGAATGAAATTCCAGGTTTTTCGATCGCATCGATCTCAAGTATTTCCTAGCCCCGCTGAAATGACAGCCTTTGTGATTCACAGACCAGATGAATACAGCGGACTCTCTTGACGTCAGAAGTGAGAATGAGCGCCGCGTCCAATTGGGCTAGAATAGGACTGGGAAGCTGGTACTGGAGAAACTGCGATCGTCGCTGGAGATGCATGTAAAAGGAGGAATAACGCGCCGAACGCTACGGACTCCCTCAAAACTGCACCGAAAAATATAAGGAACTGGTAAAAAAAAAATTTTCCACGACCCTTTCTTAGACCCCCGCCCCGTCTGTGCCGCCAGTTTCTGCTTCTCCGTCTGGCTGTCACGGAATGCTCTGAGATTAAACGTAAAAAGGCACCGTCTCAACGGCAATTATGGAATTAAGAGAGTGCATGGGATGAAACGCACGGCAAGTCCGGTTAGTCTTAAAATTTATATTTATTAGTATTTATCTATTTAAATTATTGCAATAATTCAAGGGACAGGTATTGTGAGTCCTCGTGGCGGGATTGCACCATTTTTGCTTCACTTTATGACCTTTGCAGTTCTTTATAGCTGCGGATACAATTTGTATCAGAGCCGGGGAGCATCTTGGGGAATGACTCGCATGTTTAATGTTTGCTGGGGTCTGTACCGCTACCCATGCATGTTGCCGGTTGTGCTATATAGCTCCCTTGCGAAAATAAAGCCGTATTCCCACACATAGGAAATATGTCCGTAAAGCCCTACGCTCTTTTTTTTTTTTACTGCTTCCAAAAATAGCTTGTCGAGCGGCGTGATGTCAACAGTCCCAATGTGAGGGATATTCTCGCTTCAGTTTAACCCTTTATTGTCGCCATGGAGGTGCGCTTAAGTAGTTCATCAAAACGCACGGAGGGGCTGATCGACGTGTGGTGGAAATATTCGCTTTTATTTTTGCGACCGAAAAAAAATGCCGATTCAGTTGACCTTCGTGTTCGAAGTATGAAGTGTGTATATATAGGCGAATCTTGTCCCAGTTAAGGTCCTTTTTTAAACAAACGGACCAATCTGATGTGGTTTAAGGTTATGCGAGTGTGTAGTAGAAATCTGATTTAGATTAGGGGTGTGGGTATTCCGTTCAAGTTTTAATGAGTATCACTCACACCATCTCCTTCTCATTCCAACACCCGCACCCCCTCTCTCCCAGCTATGATTCACTCACTTGCCGCAGCAATGAGCAACCAAGTCCAAAACAACTCTTTCCTGAACTCCTTAACCTGGAATTTTCTGGATGGGAGGAACTCGTCGCCGGTGAGGAGCTCCGACGTGCGCCCGGTGCCGGTGAACCCGTGGGACATCGCGCTCTGTGTGACGGGGACAATCATCTCTTGTGAAAACGCAATAGTGATCGCCATCATTTTTTACACGCCCACCCTCAGGGCACCCGCCTTCATCCTGATAGGAAGCCTCGCCTTCGCGGATCTGCTGGCGGGACTCGGACTCATACTCAATTTTATTTTCACCTATATGCTGAACACGAAATTCGTAACCCTGATTTCCGCTGGACTGCTGATCGCCGCCTTTTCCGCCTCGGTACTGAACATCCTTGCGATCACGGTGGACAGGTACCTCTCCCTATACAACGCGCTCACCTACCATACGGAGAGGACGGTGACTTTCACTTATGTCGTTCTTGTCCTCATTTGGTCGATCTGCATCGCGCTGGGTTTACTGCCCGTTTTAGGATGGAACTGCTTGAAAGACGAGTCCTCCTGCAGCATCTGTCGCCCGGTGACGAAAAACAACGCCGCCCTGCTGGCGGTGTCCTTCCTGCTAATCTTCGCGTTAATGATGCAGCTTTACCTGCAGATTTGTAAGATCGCCTTCAGGCACGCACAGCAGATCGCGGTGCAGCACCAATTCATGGCCACCTCCCACGCCTCCTCCACCACTAAAGGTGTATCCACGCTCTCCATCATTTTGGGCACCTTTGCGCTCTGCTGGATCCCATTCGCCATGTATTCCCTGGTGGCCGACTCAAGATACCCGATGATCTACACATACGCCACAGTCCTGCCGGCCACTTGTAATTCAGTCATAAACCCCATAATTTACGCCTTCAGGAACCCTGATATTCAGAAATCTCTGTGGCTTGCCTGCTGTGGATGCGTCCCATCTAACTTTTCTTTGCGGCCACGGGCGTCAAGTGATGTATAGTAATTAATATTTTAGACTTTTTTTCTAGTGTTATTTTCATAACTCCGTAGATCCGTCAAAACCTCTTCATGAGTTCAGATGATACAAACTATGCATTGACATGTTGCATTTACCTAGCTACTGTGCAGTATTGCATTGCGCGCATATCTACGCGGCATGTCAGGGCGGTGTATGTACCTAAGCCTGCTCCGTGTAGAAGCCCGACATGGATTTGGGCGATGCTTTAAAACTAGTTCCACTGAACATCAGTGTATGTAAAACGAGGAAACGCATCGACGTTGGCGGTAGAGAAACGCAGCTCGGTTTGCCCCTCGTTCTCGGCAACGTGGGTTTGTTAACCCCGTTAAAATAGGATATTTGCGCATCCATTTTTCATGCCAAAGAAGCGAGTCCCGGCTTTTCATTTTTCTGGCTCTCCGGGGTATCGAGCAGCCGAAGTAAACGATTCCAATATTAAAACATCTCTTAAACCTTTTCAAATTGTAAATGTCATCGCCCACGTTTACGTATCAACGAAAATGCCGCCTGTGTCCACACCATATAAGTGATGCATAGCAAAGCGTTTGGACGCATGGTTTAGCATGGTCACTTTGTGCTGGTAAACGAGGCGGTTTTTCCGCCGAGTCATTTCAGCACCGCGGACAGAGACATCTGCTCGTAAAAGTCACACGCAGGCTTGTGCGATTTAGGATTTTCAGTCGCCGCAAATAATACATAACAATTGGCCTACTGCAATACGTAGACCGATTAAGGCTTTTGGGCATCATGTATGTGCGTCATTTTCCTGGTGACCGCGTTATTCTCGTAGGCGTTTGCGTCGAAGTCACATCAAATCGCTTGGTGGGGACCCTTTCCTTACCCGGTGTGGCGATCGACGATCATTCACGTGTAAGATATCCCATTACAGATCTTCCGATCGGGAATTAGGGCAGGACTATTGGTTTTCCTAGGAATAAAGAGACGGTAAATGCGGTTTTAAATATGCGTTTAATCAGGCGTGACTCTTGGCTTTTTAACGCAAATTCCCTCCGTCCATTCCTAGTCGGTTTGGTTTTTTATCTTGGTGCTGTATAGTAAGCATTTATTTTCACATCAGGGGCGTTTTAGGAGGATCAAGCAATATTCGTATAATACAGCAAATTCTGCGTCTGTGCCTGGGAGAGCCAAAGAGCTCGTCATTTAACCGAATCTTTCCGTCGCAGTATAAATCAGTATTCTGCAAAACATCCACAGGCGAAAGTAACGAAAATAAAGTGAAATGTAGAATTTCAAAATTCCACGCAAATCGTTTTTCGGAATTATATTTCCTAATACAAGGAATATGTCCCTTGACATTATGAATTAATGTTTTGTTTCGCTGTTTTGCCAGTGCAATACCTATTGGTATAGAGGCGTTGACAAAGCAGTTGATAACGTAATTCTTCTACCTGTACCTGGTGGAACTGTGTTCTGTTCAACTGTAAAGTGTAAGAGAAATAAATAAAAAGAAAAACATTGGCCTGATTGCACAAATGATAAGGAATATAGCCTATAGAATATAGAAATCTTAAATGTCACAGCCTAGCAAGGTTTGTTATTAATTCAGCATTTTCATTGTTTTTTGTACTAGAGCGCCATTTTTCAGAGTGTGATTATAGTTCATTTTACGAAAAAATTAAATAAGATGGATAAACATTGTGGCTAACAGAAAACATGCTTGTATACCTGTGAACATTTAAAGGTGTTTTACGATACTCTTTTATTTTGAAAGGGAAATTTATAATGAGTATGCACGTCATTAGTTGTCGTTCCATCCGAATACAGTCCTTTAGTATGACGTTATTATTATTATTATTATTATTATTATTATAAGAGTCGATATAGACTCTTGGCGTCCATGTATGGGCGTCTGTCCTGAATGTCCTGTCTTCTGTCTGGACCTTCAAGAACCAACACTTATTGTATTGCCTACAAACTTGGTATGTGTGTAAAATGTTCTTAGGTGTCATGCAATAATTTGTAATATATAATTGTGAGGATGGTAAAACATAGGAGAATATCCTAGTCTGTTAATGAAAATAACACATGGCTATTTAATGTGGTTCATATACATTAAATAGTAGCACAATAATGCTTAAATGTACTACAAAGAATATTTCCTCGTAGGTCAGGATGTTATATCCTTTAACAAATACGTGATCAGATCCTAGAGATTTATTGCAGGTTTATATTACCATGTTCACCTTTACAGATGCGAAAAGATGAAACGATAATTGTAATTTACAACATATTTTAACAGAAAATGAGGAAAAGATTGATCAAATGTATTTATTTTTTAAAGAAAGGTATCAGATGACTAACCACTTAAAATAGAACAAATGACAACGGGGGAGCAGGGAGGGGGTGGGGGAAAGGTTAAGGCCGATGGGATTGTGAATGCTAATTATAGATTTAGTTTGGTGATGTTGGGGTGACACCGCTGTGTTAACAAGGAGCCCCTCGTCTAGCTCCACAAAAGCGAAGCAAGCAGGCTAACTTCATGAGCTAATCGCTCCTGTGCTCCTTTGCTCATCGCTTAGCCGGCCGGTCGGCTGGCTTATATTCGGCAGTGACCATCAATAGCCTATGTAGTGACCGTGTTTGCTTTGGCCGTGTAAATATGCGTATGGACTATTAGTCTGCAGCTTTAAATTACCCCCCCCCCAGCCACCCGCGGTTCTGGATACCGCTACCTTCATGGCGCACGCTTGACTGGCGCATACCGAAACCTCTGCCTAAGCGCTACCCACAATGCCCTCCTCTCTAACCTCGTTCATCAAGACGCATGATTTGTTTTCACATTTCTTGGATAAGCCTTAAACTTTTCATTCTGCTGTGCAATAGATGTTGTTTTTAGAGAGGAGCCCGATAAGCAGACCCTTCTGTTCTGGCACGCTTAGCCAGGCCGGCTGAGTACTGTAGTGAGTATGGTGCCAGCGGTATTTTGTAAGTCTTTGTAAACCAATGGTTTAGGTCAACATATCTTTAAAACAGTTCATTTAAGGCTTTTTGGAACTCTTAAATATCCCTCTAAAAGCAACAGAAATTCTGTATGTTTTAATGGCAATCAGAAAATATCTATCATATTTACTTTCACGTTATACTCTCACGTTATACTTCAAACTTTAAGTTCCTTAACGTATTACCTGTTCAAAAGTACTAATGTTGTTTTGTTGAAGTCATCTTATGCAATGGCTAAATGAGATCATATTTAAATATAAAACTATATTTTTGTACACATTGTGAGGGCATTGGTTCAGTTATGTGTGTTGTTATGACTGTGAACGTGTTTTTTTTCTTTAAAAAATTGTTGGTATTTAAAGTGCCACATTTAAGGTGTGTTATTTGTCTTGGACGATAGTGGCACCTGAGGTCACAGAGTCACTGTGGATGAAGGATAAACGAGCTATGATGTACGTAGAGAGCGTCAGTGTGCAGTAGCGAAATATGTCCATAATGCATGCAGTACAGGCGAGGACCAGCAGGGGTCCTCAGTTTTCTCCACGGAGGGCAGAGGTCCAAGCAAGCCAGCTGAAGGTTTGCTTACCTCCCTCTTTCGGCCAGAGCCTAGATAGGCGGGTCCCGGCTCATTTTAGAAAGCAGACAGATGGCAGTAGAGCAATGGAGGCTCCCTTTGTCTGCTTCAGGGGAGAGGACCGTCAGAAGCGTGATTTATCACCACTCTGTCACTCCCCCGGTCGCCATAGTGACGTCACACCGATGTGTGTACGTGCATCGGCACAGTAACAAAGCACCGTTTGCTCACTGAAGAAGAGATAAATCCAGAAGATTCTGGACAGTACGCACCTCTGTGCTGGTTCACGAGCGGCCTCCCCCCATCTGATGCTATGACACATGGTACATTGTGGGAGGGGACGGACAGAGTAATCTGAGTCGTCTTAAGAGAAGCCTGTCCTTTAGTTAAAGGACGCCTCTTCAGATAAAAATAAGAGAAGGTCACTTTAATGACGGGCCCCTTCGTGCATGAATTCTGCTGCGGTGCTACTATAAATACATCTGAAAATGGAAGACAAAACCAGTCAAGTTGCCCAAAATCCTGGGCTTGAACTTCCTGCCTCTCTCCGTTTAGCAGGAAGAAGGCTGCATGGCTGCTGGAGGCATTCCAGCATAAAGCTACACTGGACCGTCTTGCAGTCCACTCTCACTTCTTAGTTATTGCGTGATAAACATTATATGCACCCATCAACAGATGCTACGTCCTTTCTACCTGCTAGCAGCTTCGCTTATGTTCCCACACGTGTAAGATTTGATTTCATGTTTGAATGTTATTTATTAATATGGATATTTCCTGACATGGGAAGTGAAATTGGTTTATAATACTGTGATGTAAACAATTTTTTGTATGGTGAGATTCAATTTCTGATAAGTACAATGCACTTTATTCAATGAAAGGACATGGTATATATTGCACTGTGGTGAATGTATTCCTTGCTGAAAATTTATTTTTATTACTGTAAATATAAAAATATCCAAGGGAAAAAGTTGTCAAATAAAATGAATAATGAAGAACGTGTTGATGTCTGGCTTGTATTTATCAAGCATCTTAGCCAGCT
The DNA here is from genome assembly GCA_026777985.1 of Mormyrops attenuatus. Lineage (NCBI taxonomy): Eukaryota > Metazoa > Chordata > Actinopteri > Osteoglossiformes > Mormyridae > Mormyrops > Mormyrops attenuatus. Next base: position 28,516 of record JAODKC010001728.1, read on the forward strand.
GTTATTCGGGGCTAATTTTAGATCATCCTTTTTTGTCAGTTATTTTTGTATACTGCAAAGCTGTAAATGGAAGGAACGTAATGTCTGAACACCTCCTCTCTCTCTCTCTGTCTCTCTCTCTCTCTCTCTCTCTCTCACACACACACACACGCTGCATTACAGTTTCCATTCACAGCAGCACTATTCTCCATCGATTTCAGGAGGTAGGGTGAGGCTTGAAAATGCAGGAAGAGACATGAGGAGGTAGGGTGAGATGTGAGGAGGCATGGTGAGGTGTGAGGAGGTGGAGTGAAAAGTGAGGAGGTGGGGTAATGTGAGGAGGCGGAGTGAGATGAGAGGAAGCAGGATGAGACATGAGGCAGAGTGAGATGTGAGGAGGTGCAGTGAAATGTGAGGAGGCGGGGTGAGATGTGAGGAGGCAGAGTGAGATGTGAGGAGGCGGGGTGAGATGTGAGGAGGCAGAGTGAGATGTGAGGAGGTGGAGTGAGACATGATGAGGCAGGGTGAGAGGTGAGGCGGAGTGAAATGCGAGGAGGCATGGGTGAGACATGAGGAGGCGGAGTGAGATGTGAGGAGGCATGGGTGAGACATGAGGAGGCAGGGTGAGATGTGAGGGGGTGGAGTGAGACATGAGGAGGCATGGTGAGACGCGAAGAGGCGGGGTGAGACGTGAGGAGGCAGAATGAGATGTGAGGAGGCAGGGTGAGTCGTGAGGAGGCGGAGTGAGATGTGAGGCGGCGGGGTGAGATGTGAGGAGGCAGAGTGAGATGTGAGGAGGTAGAGTGAGATGTGAGGAGGTGGAGTGAGACATGAGGAGGCCGGGTGAGACATGAGGAGGCAGAATGAGATGTGAAGAGGCAGGGTGAGACGTGAGGAGGCAGAGTGAGACATGAGGAGGCAGGGTGAGACGTGAGGAGGCCGGGTGAGACGTGAGGAGGCAGAATGAGATGTGAGGAGGGAGGGTGAGACATGAGGAGGTGGAGTGAGATGTGAGGAGACATGGGTGAGACGTGAGGAGGCAGAGTGAGATGTGTGGAGGCGGAGTGAGTCTTGTAAGGCTTGAGGTCTCCAAAGCTACTTCCTGCTTCTCTAAATGCCTTGCACTCTGTTTTCATGCTTCACATTTTCTACACTGAGTATTGATAATTAGTCACCCGTTCATTAGAATGCATCATTTTTGGTGAATGAAGATATGGGTCCTTGAGCAAGGCCCTTAACCCCCAGCTCCCTAGGCGCTGCCACGAGTGGCTGCCCATCGCAGACAGCTTACTCTGCAAAGAGCAAGTAGGAGGCATAAAAGGCAATTTCTCCATGGGTATTAATAAAGTGATTATTATTATTATTATTATTATTATGATTATGATGATTATTATTATTATTATTAATTCGTTTATTTTGCGGTGGATTTTGGCTAAGTCGTCCATACTGTCTTAAGTGAGACTCGGTTTCTCTGACTTCATTTGATTAGCCTTAGTAGAGCTTTAAAGAAGGTCAGATCAGTGCAACACATGGTCCAGGATATGGTACCTCACTGGGAAAGCTAACAGCTTGTGCCCATGTATTATTATGAAGTGTAAACACTGGTTGGAACAAAAAATATAATGCTTACAAAATTGTCATTTATTTTTATAGAAAAAGGAATAATGGCTCTGGGCCACTTAACCCGAAACACACAGAGGGCCCTCATGTTGCAGGGAAAGTGGGAGATATTTAAAGCTTAATTATGGAACTATGATTAAATCAGCTATTCTGCAGAGTTACTATAAAGTTATAGGACTTCTAAGCAGAAGTGTTTTAATATGGGTGTGGGTTGTGTTAGCAATGCCTCTTTCGTTTGCAAGGAATATTCCAGTGGAATGTAAAGTCCCCTTTGGGTTCATTTACTTGACTGTGTCACAAGTTTTGTGTAATAATATGTTCCAGCTTTTAAGATTGATGAAAAAACTGAAATTAGCAGCAATGAAAACCATTTGATTCAATGAATGACACATTTGTTTGTATTTTTATATTTTAATTTTGTTTCAGAGTGTCAAACACAGTGCTAATTTCAAGAATAAATTGATAAAAATAAACATGAATATGATATAGTAATATTAATTATTACAGATTGAGAGTCATGGCTGAAGGTCAAAATGGCAGTCCCATGTTACCCGAACACTAATTGTTGTTTCTGTACATTTTAAGATCCTCTGATATTTCCCATTTAGATTTTACCAAGACCTGAAACAAGTTAGAGTGGTGCGCCTGAAATAAGCAACATACCTTCTCCTGAACCATTTACCAGGTTCTGCTCTAAATCCATTTACCAACAACCTACTCTGGGGAATGTCACGGTGTGCTGCCCCCCATCCCAGGTGCCGCAGGGTTAGGGATGCACCCTGGATGGCACGCCAGTCCATTGAAGATCACGTACACACAAAACATGGGTGAAACATACACACATCACACACTGAAAGGTGGGGTTCAAATCCAGCATCTTAGTTAAAAATGAATCACGCGTTTGTCAGCTGGCTGGAGTGAGATTTTCAATTTGAGACAAGTCTGCACACACGTTTACATGTATGTAAGAGTTTATTACCTTATAAATAGTCTCTAGGGTTTGCAGACTACCCCTTAGCTATTGATGTAGCTAATTTTAGGTTTATAATGGAATGATATAGATTTGCGGTAAGATTCCTTGCACCAGTGTGAGAGTCTGAAAGCACGAGTGTCACACCAGAAGTGTGAGAGTTGGCAGCCCTGAACTTAGATCCAAAGAATTGTGTATTGTGCAAATGGTTGTATATAAAAATAATTGTTACCATGCAGTGAGATCCATGACTACATTAAAGGGACCTGTAACGTAATCGATCTTGGATGTTTATGAGAGCCATTTCGGGTGGCTTTATCGATCACATATCAATGATATATCGATGTTATACCAAAAGGAAAGGTTAGCTTTTGCTTTGCCGGCGCAGGGTCAGCTTGGGACATCTTACCCCACATTGTCTCGCAATTTGCAGCGACATCAGAAATGCTGTGCTCATTTTTGGCTAACCTTCCTCCCCTTAGCTCCAAGACTTAATGTACTGTACACATATTAGCCTGCTGAAATGCCATTTACGACGTCCATTAAGCCGCTTTTAGTCAGAATAAGCAAGCCGTTCACTCAATGTAACTATAGATAGTTACAGCCCTTCTTCTGATCGCTATATTTAACGATTTAATTTGTATTTCAGCTATATTAGGCTGATGTGTTAGCTAGTGGTGTGCTTTGCCCACAGAGGCAAAGAGAAGGGCCTCTCACGATGTTCGGATAAATGCTACACATTTTAAACACCACAACCTTTGCAGTAAGACACCGGGAACCCTATTTATTACACTGCAACAGATAAATTCAAATTTAAGGTTAATTAACAATTAAGGGTTTTGGTAGTTATGCTTTTAGAGCAAAACGATCCAAACTATTTAAAAGTTTAAAAAACTGTCATATTATCCAGGCAGATAGTTAAAAAGGTTATAAATCTATCTGGAGGACAGGGAAACTACTGTACTTCTGACTAACAACGGGAGCTGTGGCCCATGCCATGAGTTGCACACTAGTCACCCTTTTACATTTGCTAGGGTTAGTGGCGGAAGAGCTCCACAAATATGAATATTTGCGAATAATGCTTGGGTTCATTATTAAACATGCAAAATTAATGCCACTGAAAAGGGTAAAGGTTGCTGCAAGAAATGGGACAGTCCACATCAGAAAGGCAGCTACCATGTGAGTCAGGCTGGTTGCCGTGACAAAGATGCATGTTCCCAAGCCAAGATGCGTGGATCTCACATAGTAAAGCTACGGTGTAGCTGCCCTTCAGTTTGGACGAAATGACTGATGCGGAGAGTCTCAGCTGGTGATATGAGCGTTTATTGCTTCCGTGTTAGGCAATGTGAAAACTGAAGAAGAAAAGAAAAAGAAATAAAACAATCAAGCACTAATGCAGATATGCTCAGTTGCAGCTTCACAGCAAACGAGTAATATTTACATCTCAATAATAAAGAAATCCACTCATACAAAGAGTATTTGAGTCTCCTACCTCGCTCCGCTCTCCCAAAGGTGCAGTCAGGTAATTAGCCAAGGATGTGAATTCACAGTCCTTAAACCTTAAACACGGTCCTCACAGAAGGTCAGCGAATAATGTACAGGATATCCTTGTACAATAACTTCAATTCTCATTAAACTAAGGGAATCAGTAAAAAAAACCAAACTCAAAACAAACTGTCTTTTTTATCATGACTAACCTATATGAAACTTCTACCGGATCTACCTTTCTACCGGGTCCTCGCAGTGCGGGCTTAAATGAAGGAGTGACCTATGAAAACGCCTGAACAAAAAAAAACCCAAGTTCAAGGTCATTAACATATGGTATTCGCCTACACTAACTAAAAGAACACTAATATTTATATATTATATGTGATACAAATCATTTTCTGAACTTGTTTGTCTAGTTTAGAGTTGCAGAGAGTCTGGACCCTATTGGCACAAGGCAGGGAACAACCCCAGATGGGGTGAATACCCATTGCAGGGCACACTCACACACCATTCACACACACTCACACACCATTCACACACACTCACACACCATTCACACACACGCACACCTATGGGCAATATGATAACTCCAATTTAACCTCAGCAAGTTTTTGGACTTAGGGGGGAACCCAGAGGACCTGGAGGAAACCCTATGATGACACAGGGAAAGCATGTAAACTCCACACACATGGGGCCGTGGTGGAGACTTGAACCCTGGTCCCAGAGGTGCGAGGCAACAGTGCTAACGACTGCATCCAAACCGCTTTTAGCATTGGTTATATATTTTTGGCTTACGTGACGTCTGTGAATTACTGCAATCTTTGGGCAAGTTCCAAAAATATTCCCGTTTGATTGTTCACTGTCAAAAAAAACAAAACAAAATGGGGAATGTAAAATTTGCGAACATGAAAGAGTTACTTTACTGTACTACATCATTAAAAATATGCCTCTTTCTCACAGCATTAAGATCTGGTGGCTGAGGGTTTCCCGCCACGGCTACGCAAGCAGAGGGACCTCCTGCTGTTTCCCGGCAGATGCGGCTCTCTGTATGTGGCACCCCCCTGCTACGGACGCGGCTCACCTCAAACCACACACTGTCATCTCAGTTAATCCCCCCCCCATTTGAGTTCCTGCTCCCAAGCTCGACACATTTACACCTGCTGACTCAGTGTCCCGGCTTGTGATCCAATCCTCCAACCTGAGTCTATCCAAAGTCTGCCTTTTCCTTTTTGGGGCAGAGAAACCGACTTCATGCTCTGGTCTTGTCAGAGGCTCCAGAAGAGCCCTAGAGGGGCCGCCAGTCAGTCGAGGTCACAGCGCTATGTGAGTCAGACCAGTAGGGGGCAGCATTAAACACACAAATTCAGATCTAACCCTGAAGTCACAGCTGTAGGCTTCCAGATGTTTCTCTAAATTACTTAAAACAGAAGCAAAGTAAATATGTGAGCCTCTATTCATATAAAAGCCCACTCACCCCCCCCCCCATTCATGTAAATGTAAATATACCTACACTATATTGCCAAAAGTATTGGGACACCCCCCAAATCATTGAATTCAGGTGTTCAAATCACTTCCATAGCTACAGGTGTATAAAATCAAGAACCTAGGCATACAGACTTCTTCTACAAACATTTGCGAAAGAATGGGTCACTCTCAGGAGCTCAGTGAATTCAAACGTCATCAATAAGTGCATTCATGAAATTTCCTTGCTACTAAATATTCCACGGTCAACTGTTAGTGGTATTGTAAAAAAGTGGATAGATATAGGGATTACAGCAACTCAGCCACGAAGTGGTAGGCCACTAAAATCACAGAGCGGGGACAACGCATGCTGAGAAGTTGCCAACTGTCTGCAGAGTCAGTAGCTACAGACCTCCAAACTTCGTGTGGCCTTCAAATTAGCTCAATAACAGTGCTTCATGAGCAGCTGCATCCAAGCCTTATATCACTAAGTGCAATGCAAAGAGTCAGATGCAGTGGTGTAAAGCACGCCGCCACTGGACTCTAGAGCAGTGAAGACGTGTTCTCTGGAGTGACGAATCACGCTTTTCTGTCTGGCAATCCAATGGATGCATGGTTGTCAGGAGAACGGTACTTGCCTGACTGCATTGTGCCAAGTGTAAAGTTTGGTGGAGGGGGGATTATGGTGTGGGGGTGTTTTTCAGGGGTTGGCCTTGGCCTCTTAGTTCCAGTGAAAGGAAGTCTTAATGCTGCAGCATTCAAAGCCATTTTTGACAATTTTATGCTCCCAACTTTGTGGAAACAGTTTGGGGATGGCCCCTTCCTGTTCCAACATGACTGCGCACCAGTGCACAAAGCAAGGTCCATAAGGACATGG
>JAODKC010001962.1:0-24779 GCA_026777985.1 Mormyrops attenuatus
TTACCCTCTCTGGATGAACTGCCCAGGAGATCAGCGGCTGTCCTTTACCCTCTCTGGATGAACTGCACAGCTCTCGCCATCTCAGAAAAGCGGAAAACATCCTCACACCCTACTCACGACTTTATCTGAACTGCTGCCATCAGGCAAAAGATCCAGGAGCATCAAAACACGGACTAACAGACTAAATAGTAGTTTCTACCCTGTAGCTATAGGGCGCTGAATGACAACTAATCACCTTCATATAACTGAGTACAATAGATACAATGTCGTGCAATATGTATTTTATGTGCAATACGTCTCATTCATTTATGTAATTTATTGTATAATTCTTTGAGGCCGCAAGGACTGCACCTAATTTCATTGTACATATTACAATGACAATAAAGATATTCTGATTCTGATGTATGGCAGAGGGTAACAATCAGTGATGTGAGGGTAACGTTATCAGCCTCTGCGGTGACACAAGAATGCCAACCGCTTTGTTCTGAGTGAGGCTGATCAGCTACGCCCACGGTGAAGCAGAAATCTGCTCAAAAATCTTTTTGAAGGCGCCGATGCAGCTCAGCATGACCAGGAGTCTGAGAGTTTGATTTTGTGAATGTAGTAAATTTGAGGTATCTGGGGATTTTGCTGGGTAAAAGTGAGACAGTATTCTGAATATGTTAATATTTAGTGTCTGAGTCTGTATGTACACCTTTTTTAGATGGAATAAAAACTAGTGTTGTGGGTAGATAGTCTGCTGTACGGTACTTTTGGGTACTTTGTCAGTTGTGGAAGGGAAAAATGGATTTCACTGAACTCCGCAAGTCCTTTTTTTGTGTGTTAGACTGAACGGTCACATGTAGTCACACATAGTTTTACGGTGCTAGGTTTCCTCGTGTCAAAGTGTGAAGAGCCTAAATATACAATTATAATATATGACTATAATGTTTGTTATTATCATATAATGCTTGTTTTTAATAGATATTAGAGCGGACGGCATGGTGGTGCAGTAGTTAGCATTGATATCTCTGGGGTTCGAGATTCTGCTGTGGCTCCGTGTGTGTGGAGTTTGCACGTTGTCACTTCTGGTTTCCCTCTACAGTCTGTCCAGATAGATGACTATGAGAATCACTAACGTTCAGCACCGGTGCCCCACAGGGATGGGTCTTCAGCTTATTGCTATTCACCCTGATGACATGCGACTGCTCTGTTGCTCATTTGCAGACGGCACTACAGTGGTGGGTCTGATCAGCAACAGTGATGAAACGGCATACGGGCAAGAGACAGAGTGGCCAGCAGTGTGGTGTGCAGACAATATCCTGGCCCTGAATGTGGAAAAGGCCAGCCAATGGCTCCACTGAGGAAGTGGTGTGAAAGGCACCAGCTTCCTCAGAGTCCACGTATCAGATGACCTCTCCTGGACCAACCGCATCACCTTCCAGAGCAAGAAAGCACCACAGCGTCTGCACTTCCTCCACTGCCTCTATCCTCCAGTTCTCACAGCTTTCTACCGAGGAGCCTTAGAGACCTTCCTAATCAGCTACATCACCGTCTGGTATGGGAACCGCAAAGCCTCGGGCTGCAAGTCCCTCCAGCAGGACAGCAGAGAAGATCACAGGAACCTCTCCCCCCACCCTCACAGACTTTAACAGCAAACACTGCAGCAGCAGAGCCCACTCTGTCACTCATCACCCCTCGCACCTGTCAAACATCCTGCTCACCCCCTGTCCGCCTTCCCGAGGCTCTGCAGCACTGCCCCCCAGGCTATCGGGATTCGCAGCTCCCACCTACCCCATAAATCAGGTGTGTCAAACTGCAGTTGTTGCATCTTGCTGTGGATCGCCTGTGCTGTAGTCTTGGCTTTATGCTGTTCTGTAGAACAATTCACGTGTGTGAAGAGACACTAAAGTGGCTTGACTTGAAATGCTAGAATAGCCCCACCCACTAGGTGCTTATCACATTGCACTGCTGTACAGTGCATCCAGTGCACCGTGGCTCGTCTCACAGGCACTGGAGGTCCACCGCCAGTTCCTTTGTCTTGCTGTCTCTGAGCTGCAGGTTATTCCTCCAGCAGCCTGTAATACCCGGACTCGTCTCCATTGCTGATGCGCCCTAGAATGGAGGAGCCGCCTGAGACATGCAGCCCTGGAGCTTCACAAACTGTTTCATTATTATTTTATTCTTTTTTTTTGATCCATAGCCAGCGCTTATTTTGCGCCAGATCCGGCCGGATCCTCTCTGTTTTTGACTGTCTGTATTCGGGCACCCGTTTGCACAGATCCAAAGCTCTCTGGTTAACAAACAATAACATAAAATTAAAAATAAATGAATAAATAAATATGTATTTTAATTTACAGACGAATTTTCACCCACTTTCATGTCCTTTATTAGTTTAGATTTATTCTTAAAAGTACATAGCATGTTTTCAGCGCTGTTACGAAATTGCCCGTAGTTGTGCATGTGTGAGTGAATGGTGTGTGAATGTGCCCTGCGATGGGTTGGCGCCCCATCCTGGGTTATTCCTGGCCTTGTGCCCTTAGCCAGTGAGACAGGCTCCAGACCCCCTGCAACCCTTAATAGGACAAGCGGTTACAGAAAATGGATGGATGGATGATGCGCATTTCCCGCACCGTGTTTCATATGCATTACGGAACCCGCCTCAATATCCCTCCGCTCTCATGTGCCCTTCGCATTCCGGGACCTTCTGATTTACAAATTAATCATTGCCTCTAACTGTATAAAAACATCTGAGTGTTCCCTGCTGTATAGGATGTGCTTTTTCAGTCAGTACGAAGGATAGCCCCAGAAAAGTGACACACTTGTCATTACACAGAGCCAACACACGGGGGAGACAAACACCCATGAGACATATGAAGCCTTTATATGTTGAAGTCCCCCCATCTGGACCGAGCCTCATCTCCCCACATGAAAAATGTCATGGATGTCTGTTGTCAGTGTCAACAGAGGATCATGAAATAGTGAAATACAGTGTTGTTTCCCAGTAGAACACTGCATATACCCCCCCCCCCCAGCAAATAGCTAACAGTCACATCAGTTCCCACAGGAAACTAAGAAGTAGGTCTGCCAGATTTCCGTCCATCACGGCCACATCTCTGGGCCAGACCCCCTCCCGTCCTCTAGCTACATTCCCCCTTCCTGAGGACAATAAAGCAGACGCCATGTGAGTCTGTTTGGCTCACTGTCTGGGGGCTGGCGGTCTGTACGCTTCTCCTGCTCTGATCACCCCCCCCGACACACAGGATGGCTCACGTTCTCTTCATGCTCTCTTGTTTCTCGTATTACACTAGTAAATGCAATTGTAGTAAATGACGTGAAGTCCACAGGTAGAAGGTTCATGTCCTGCAAGTACAAATCCAGACCACGGTTTTGTTTCAACCAGCCAATCGAGTATAAATAGTCACAGTCACAGAGTACTCATAATGTGGGCTGAATAAAACCTTGGCATGGAGTTGTACTTTCCGGACCTGAACTTTTTGTATTATACCAGACAGTTGTTCTGGAATGTGTTTCTTCACTCGCAGTTTTATACTGACGTTAACTGACCAATGGGGCACAGTGATGGGTGATGGGTCGTGCTGAGAGCGCCCCCTGCAGGATCACGGGCTCAGTTTTAAGGTTAGCATGTTCTCCCTGAGTTTGCAGGGGTGTTCTTCCTGGGTGACCAATGAGGTTACAGTGGCTTTCGTGTGTCACCTTGTCCAGCGTGTACCTCACCCTGTGCTGGGTGCCAATCAGGAAAGACGCCTCACCTAGATCCTAACTGGGACATTAACTGGTGAAGAAATGCAATGTAGATGCAGAACGTTGTTACTCCATGTTGCACAAACCAATATTGCTTGTGACATTAACTTAAAAATGAACATTTACAAACTGCAAAACATTTTAAAAGAATTGAAAAATAATTGATTATAATAAACTGACTATAAACATTTCTTGAGTGATAAAAAATAATCCAGAAACTTTTGCAATATATCAGAAAAATTGTTCTTGGGAAAATTGTTTATGCCAGTGTTTCCCGATCCGGTCCTAATCAAGTCCAATCCACATTTTTGCTCCCTCCAAGCTCCCTGTCAGACAGTCCACATTTTTCCAACCTCCCAGCTGGTAGGGAGGAAAAATGTGGACTGTCTGTGGGTCTCCGAGGACCGGATTTGGAAACGCTGATTTATGCCGCTATGTGAGTCACCTGGTCTGAACAGTCAGACAACTTGAATTATCCTCATAAAAATGGGGTGTATACAAAGATCTCTTTTTGCAAAACATGTTTACTAGCAGAAGCTTGGAGCATGAAGGAGTGGTATCCAAAAAAAACTATGGCCTGCATTTCATAGTTTCTGGCCGTATATTATAATTCTGTGTGCAAAGTATTTTAAGGAACTGCCTATTCAACTGTGAACCCGTTGTGGCATTAATTCCCATTTGTTAAACAGGTGGTTTAATCATTGTGGAGGTAAATTGCTGGTCTGCAGGTCACGGCTGGTCAGGAGCAACTTAAATTACCAAGTATAACAGTTTTACAGTGCAAATTCCTCGAACGTCTGCCGTTGCCGTAACGTCACGTTTTATGCCTGGTTTGAGGATATTCCCAGCGTAACCATTACAAGCAGACTGACACATCGGCCCACTTTCTATGAATACAATGGGTTATTTCACATGATCTGCCTGAGGAAGTGTCTGTTCATTTATCACGGAGGCGAGAACAATGAATGAAGCCTGACCTGTTTATAGATCAGGATGGAAATTTAAATTCCCAACTCATCCCCACCCTTCACTACAAACAAAGTCATCTGTCCCATGTGAAACAAAAAATCTTCTTTGTTTCAAGGGCCTTTCTGAAAGATAATCATTTGTTGCTTAATTACATGGCTCTGAGTGATTTAAATCCATGGGAATCGCATAGTAATACTATTTTCTGAGCAGTTATTGGGGTTAAAGACAGAAATCCAGTTTCAAATCTGGCTTTTAAAATGCAATTCATATTTTTTCCCAGTTCTCATAAATCATTTTCCTACAGTAGCCAAACTATTACAGAAGTTGTTTAGGGTGTATTTAGTATTTTACTGTTTTTATGTAATTTGTTTTACTTAAATGATTATCGTCATTATGGTTGCATGCATGTCTCCATGTAAAAACACAAGTACGCATGTATATAGACATTACTTTGAAAGTTAAATTAAGTGTGATATCTAAGTGACAGTTATGATGATGTCAGTCGGGTAATTATGAGAAACTTAAAGCAGATGTGTCACTGGGGTGGAGTCCTGTGTTTTTTTGGCACTGGCTAAATCATGTTGTTGCATAATGTATTTATAAAATCCCCAGTGCTGTTGAAGCACTTTGGGCCCCTAAGCAATCAGCTACAGTATGTGACTTTATGTGATTTTGCATTTGTTTTGCTTGCCCGAGGTTGTTTCTGCCCCTTTAAACAGTCGGAAATTCGCCACAGATCAACCTATTGCCCTCATTGTGGGAGGTAGAAAGAGGCAAACTATGGGATTTTGAAATATAGAGATATACAAGAGACAGCCTAGTGCCCAGCCCATTGTCGTGAAGGCCTGCTTCTGCAGCAAGCTGGAATTGTTTGCACAGTGAAAGCTAAGCTTCTTACACTTAAACATACTGTTAAGAGAGAAACTTGGACTATTTCAGGATGATGTATGAAGCTGGCAAAGATGCTCGGATGGCAGCTGAAATAGGAAACTTGCTGTGCCAAACATGGTGGATTCAAGCAGGGAAAATGCGATTGGCCACCAGAGAGCCAACACTGATCGCAAAGGTGTGACACATACAGAGGCAGTGGAGTTCGAGCTCTTTGAGGAAGACGCAGCTCAGACTTCGAGGGAATAAGAGGCGGACGGTCAATGGATCATAACTGTGGGGATTTACACAAAATACCAGACCACAGTGGTCATCCGGTACTTCACGCTAACAAGGGAGGCCAAACAAGAAACTCAGGATGCTTTTCAAGAAGACCAAAAACGGAACAAAATATAAGGACGTCATTCTGCTGACAGATGACATCAATGCAAAGAAAGGCCAAGAAAACACAGGAAGAAGAAGAAATCGTGGAAAGGCATGGCCTGAGAGAAATAGCTGAAAGCAGTGAGCCCATCCTGACTTTGTGTGTCTTGTACAGATCAATCATTTCTTTCGACACAAGAGAACATACAATACCGTTTGGTATCTTTGGGTGAGAACGAACCATCACCTACTGATGGTATGGAAGACCCTTTATTGCTGTTGCAATATACCTTGTCACTAGTCACAAGTACCAGTGAAATTGCGGCCATCAACCCGACCACACATATGAACGTCACATTACAGGGGGTAGACCGGTCAGGAAGACAGGGGAAGTAAGAAAAACAGAGAAAAACTAAATTACATGAGGAGAGAGGAGGGGAAAAAAACAGCCCCCAGACTGTACTCCAGTGGGGAGGACATTGTAGGCAAGCTTAGGCTCGAATTCAGGAGTTTAATAGCAGACACTAACAGGTCGTGCACTGGATACAGCGTTAACCCATGCAAGACTGTAAGACAAGTGCAAGACTGTAGTGGAGCCACGTAGGCTGTACAAGAGCAGCGAAGACAAGCCCCCGAGCTGTATGCAGTGGCAAACAGATGATTAAGAAGGAGCATTACGAAAGACAAACAAAAGAACAAAGGCAACTGTGCCGAGCAAGCAGAAGCAGAACCTACTCGATATGAAGGAGTTGTATATCATCACCTGTCAGTTAGCCAACAGACGTTCACCAGCAGATACACCAAACAAAGGCAAGATTGACAACACAGGAGGAGCGACCGGGCAGGTGGGGTGGAACATGTCTGGGACAAAGTGCCAAACGGGCCAGGACCAGCAGATCTGGTGGATGTAACCAGTAGCACAACCCATCCAAGTAGACCAAGTAACCTGGAGACAACAAGGAACATCAGAGCAGCAGGTCCAGCTGAGAAACCTCCTGAAGCAGGTAAGGCAAATTTGTGAACTTCAACAGAGGTGCTGTATGAATCGTGAGGGTAAATTTTGGAGGAAGAGAATTCTCCAGTAAACTGAAAAGATGGGAGTTTGATGAAAACCACCCAAGAAAGGAAACCTGATGGGGTGTCACAAATATAAGGCTATTATGCTGCCCCTCAGTTTCTGGGAAGGTTCTGAGCAGGATAATCCTGGACAGTGTTATGGACTCGCTCAGCACAGACCAAGGAATCAGGCGCTGGAGTCGGGAAGTCAAGTAACACAGGATTTAATAACGGACAAAACACACTCAAAACAATCAATGATAATGACAGGGCAACATACTCGAATGCAGATTTAAATATATAAGACTAATTAACAACAACTAGACACAGCTGGGAGCACCAGGATGCCACACGAGGTAAATGAGGGGGGCGTGGCACACGGAAGGATCAGATGAGCAGGGCGTGACAGATAGACATCAGAGAATCCAGCAGGCATTTATTAGCCAAATAACTGCCCTCTCCATTATACAGGAACAGACACTCTTCATTGTTCCTTCTTGAGTTCCGGAAGGCTTCCGACAGCCTTGACCACAGCACTCTTTGGGTCTTTATGGCACATCAGAAGAGCTCATGTCTCCCTCATACAGAAGATTTACCAACACTCATCTGTTAGAGTAGTGCAAAAAATGTCTTGCCAACACTTTCTGTAGAAACTGGAATCTGAACCGGTGCCCCTAGTTTTCCTGCTGGCCCCAGAGAAAATAAAACCTGGGGAACTGAGTGGACGCTGTGGTTGGAATTGGATGAAATGGACATTTATTGATGCCAGTTCTAGCAGCACACACATAGCCACAGATACAATTCACATCATCGCGGCTAGTAGCAATATTAGCTAAGATGGCCCTCAACATATACAACTGCAGTGACGACTGTATCAGATTGGGAGGAGCTGAGCTGAAGGAAATGGAAACCGTTCACATATCTTGGCAGTGTCGTCGGAAGTGAAGGAGGAGCAGATGCAGACATCCTTGGCAAGGACAGGGAAAGCAAGGTCAAGCAAGGCCCATCTGGAACTCCAAGGAGACATCCCAACACTCAAGGCTTTGAGTTCATGAATGTAAAGTCCACACTTCTCTATACATCAGAGTCGATAAGAACAAAAAGTGTATCTTATAATGTAGGTACCTGAGGACCACCTTTAACATACATAGGCCAAACACCATCCATAATGATGGTCTACAGAAGAAATCAGGTGTGAAGGGAATAATTGTCCAGATCAGGAGAGGGAAATAGAGTTGGTTGGGAAACACCTTCCAAAAACCCTCAAGAAATGTAACCAGATAGACAAAAATGCAGTTTTCAGGGGAAGAGTTATGGAAGGCCTCGAAACCTAGAGAGAAACCCAAAAAAAGAGGCCCTATACAGGGTAAAGTAGGGAAGCATTGTAGGTGACCTGTACTTCACCAGGAGAGTAAGGGTTTAAGAAGAGAACTAGATAGAAAACTTACAGAAGGAATTTTGTGTTGTAACCTCTCCTGAGAATTAACCCAACAACGCCCAGACTATGAGGCCATGCCCTTTGCACACCATGTCCATATGTTGAGCTGTTTTTTTCTTAGATTTTTTTGTTTATTTATTTCTGCCTGTTTTGACCCCTGGCTCCCCTAAATACATGCCCCTGC
The DNA here is from genome assembly GCA_026777985.1 of Mormyrops attenuatus. NCBI lineage: Eukaryota > Metazoa > Chordata > Actinopteri > Osteoglossiformes > Mormyridae > Mormyrops > Mormyrops attenuatus. Next base: position 8,643 of record JAODKC010001962.1, read on the forward strand.
AGGGTTGACAGAATAAACCTCCGACAGATTAATCTCACCTGAGTGCTTCCAGACCCCGTGACTCATGGAGCTCCCAGCTCCCTCTGTACCTGTCTGAACTCGCACACTCACCCGGCCAGCACATCCTGACAGCTCTTGTGCAGACAAGTTAAAATGAATAAATAAAATCACACCAGACTTTACAAAGTCTGAAGTGTACGCTTTAACCCTATTGACACATGTATTGACCGTAATTTTTTTTTGCCGTTCATCCTTTAACCAATCATTCTGATCAGGGATACGGGGGGCCTGGAGCCTTTGACAGGCTGGGGTCCACCCTGGACGGGGTACACACTGGACAGGGCACACCCAGGATGGGGTATACCTTGGATGGGGTACACCCAGGATGGGGTACATGCTGGACGGGGTACACCCAGGATGGGGTACAGGCTGGACACGGCTCTCCAGGATGCGGTATACCTTGGATGGGGTACACGCTGGACGGGGCACACTCAGAATGGGATATACCTTGGACGGCATACTGTACACCCAGGTAGGGTACACACTGGACGGGGCACACCCAGGATGGGGTATACCTTGGATGGGGTACAACCAGGATGGGGTACATGCTGGACGGGGTGCACCCAGGATGGGGTAAACCCTGGATGGGGTACACGCTGGACAGGGCACACTCAGGATGGGGTATACCTTGGATGGCGTACACCCAGGTTGGGGTACACGCTGGATGGGGTACACCCAGGGTGGGGTACATACTGAACGGGGCACACACAGGATGGGGTACACGCTGGACGGGGTACACCCAGGATGGATTACACCCTGGACGGGGTACATCCAGGATGTGGTATACCCTGGATGGGGTACACACAGGATGGGGTACATGCTGGATGGGGTACACCCTGGATAGGATGCCAGTCTTTCTGAGGGCACACATGCTCACAGTACAGCAAATTTAATGAGGTTGATCAGCCTAACTGCTGTAAAACCAAAATGACATGGGGAGAAAATGCAAACTTCACACACACAGTATTATGGCCGGATTCAAACCCACAACCCTGGAGGTATGAGCTACTGTGCCACCTTATCAACCTTCTTGTTATAATGAGTGATGAAAGAGGTAATTATATCTAATAGTAATTTTTTTTTGGTCAAGTAAGACTTTATATTATTAACAATGACAATGAATCTGGGAAGAATTAACAAGAAAAATGTGTCAGTTTGTTGAGTTAGAAATAAGCCCTGGTAATTGTTCTGGTCCTGGCGTGTTGCTTGTGTCTGTCAGGCAAACAGAAAGGACAGACGATGAGTCTCTTTGTACAGTTAATACAGTGGTACCTTGGAACATGAACTTAATTCGTTCCAGAAGGCTGGTTGAGTTGCGATTTGGTCGAGTTTCCCTTGCCTCTTCAGTTTCCTGCTATCGCTGTTCACTTTCTTAGGGGCCACGCTTACTATATCACTAAATGTGCTGCAGCACAAAAGCACAACATATTCACACCGAACACAGGAGCACAGCTTTCGCACGCCGAACTCGGTACCATGGGACTGAGAGCAATTCATTGGCATCAGCATCCCAGTGGGTCCGTCTGCCTTTGTGTCAGCCCACCAGAGATGTGTTTCGATCTGTACACCAGCTGCTCAAGCCCAAACTCCATAATACCATAGGCCTTACGGTCCTTCTGTCCTGTGCAGTTTGCATGTTCCTCTCGTTACCATGGCCTTTGCAGTACCTCTGTCCTGTGCATGTGCTCCTGGCATGTTCCTTTCATGAAGCATAGGTTTCTGTCCACAGATTAGCAAATAGGTTAAATGGCTTTGGTAAATTACCCATTGTGTATGTGTGTGTGTGTGTGTGTGTGTGTGTGTCCTGCATCCCATCCAGGATGTACCCCAGTCTTATACCTTATGCATCCCCTGTAGCTTACTAAGTAACAAATGGACCTCTTCACTCATAGACCAGGTGTTGAATCCCCAGGAGCATCCCTGAGTGGTAAACTATTGTTCTGCTGTAAAGTTTCATTGGACAGAAGTGTCAAGTCTGTAAAATAAATTATTCGTTGTAAGATTAACTATTTTGGTTTGTCTGTTCTGATGCACTAAGACCTTTCCCTGGATGAACCCCTTCTGGAACCTTCCACTTTATACTGAAAAATAATTGGCCGTTTCTGACTGCGTCGGGAACAAACCGACTGCCTGCGTCAAGCAAGCTATACCTTAATGATTGAAGTTAAATGTAAGCATTTCCGGTTTTGCCCAGGCTTTTTATCATTTTAACGCGTGCATGGAATATTTGATTTGTTATTAAACGTTAAGGGTGAAATAATTGAGTCCTTATAACTTGTGAAATTATTTTCTCGTTGGTGGCTTGCGATTTATTTTTGGAATTTAAATAACACACGATTTCAGTCGAAACCAGGATGATTAAAAAAAAAATTTCAGGTGCGAATTTCCATATGTTATTGTGCATTTTTGTTATATTTTTGTTCAGCCTTTTATTGGTCAAAATCTTTTCACTGTTAATCTGGGTTTGGAGTAGCAGTGTGTCGTTCAGGAAGTAGTCATGAAAAGGTTAATCCAAGCGGCTAATCGAGAAAAAACCTGGAGTGGTGCCCGCTAATCTTCGCGTGGAGTCCAGCGGCTCCCATGCAGTGCCGCTTGTTTGCTTGGACAAGTGCCCTCCTGCGGGGAAAGGTCCCCCAGAACCAGTCTTCTTGGACCCGAATTATGCTCTGGCTTTGCTCTCATTAGACAGGAATGCCATGGCATCCCAGACAGATCAGGATTATTTTAGGTCTGTCAATAGTGAATCGAAGGCGTACATGATGGTTTCGGCGAACGGCAGGCGGGATGCCACCTCAAAATTGTGGGTGCCGATGGTGGTTACCATCATTGTCGTGCTGCAAATCGCGTCGACGACGGGACTCTTTGTGTACCTTAACATGTCGATATCGGAGGTAAGACCATTTCAAAAAGTTTGCATTTGATTGCACAGTAGACTTCTAGCCTACCTTTGCTTGTGTTTTTTAAACTCATACCTTGTATGACATATTTTTTTTGATTGTTTGTTATGGTTGTACGCCTGCAACACTAATATTAGTCTTTCATTATTCAAAGATGTTTTTGAACTTTTTGGATTTAAACTGGGAAAGCTACCTATTATTCTACATATGCAACGCTTAAAAAGCACTGCAGGGTAATGCATACATGAAGATACGATTGTCCCTGTACACGTTGACGATGTAAAGGCGATCTTGTAATGAAAATAATTTTAACAAAGTGAAAGGGGAGAAAGTAAAGAGTTTCACGCATTGGCTGATTGCCAGAGAAAGTCTCTCTGAGTTTCAGTTAATAATCGGGACACGATGTGTTTAATTTAAACACCGACATTGTTCCAGAATAGAAACAAGAAAGTAATTAAAAGTTTCAGATGGATTCTGTATCTTCCGTGGTGTGTAATATTCATATGCACATTGTAATTTAACGTAGAAATCATCAGAAGTCGTTCTATTAAGTTTCATTCAGTTAAAAAAAGAAAAGTCTTATTGTTCAAAAACCATTTTGAAATAAGTGGTGAGGTACAGTGCTGGGATTTTCTACCGAGGCTGCCTAAGTATTGTACACATTTAAATGATGATTGCATGCGGATATAATGTGGATTTGTATTGTTTATCAGGGATTAACGCATATTTTAGTGCTGACAGGAACGCCGCGTAACAGAAACCGTGCGGCGATTCTTGGTAGGAAGCTTCGTCCTAAAATTCTAATGATGCTGCTTAAACTCGGAGTTATTTTTATGTTTGATGCTTGTAAATATAAAGTATAGGGCTTCACTCGCCATCTGGCATGCGGACATTTATGCATGCATGTATATATTCGTGATGGACATCTATAGTGAATTAAACGGTCAGAGCGTATTTTTAGTCCAGCCCTGATATAAAGTTAAGTTTAAGAAATAAAATTTGTCTTTGGCAGCCATCAGTGTTATTTAGAGTCACTAGATCACACACCCCGGGGCCCAATATTTTATTTATTTCATTGACGTTTTATTAATTAAATATTTATTCTTAATAGAAGGACCTAATCAGCCTTGATAGTGCTTCATTAATGAAAATTTTGTTCCCCATAGTCCCTCCAGTCCCCCATATTCTGGAGTGCAGAAAAACAGGTGCGACTTAAGTGGAAATTAGTCTTAGTGTTTTATATACCGTCGCGGTAGCTGGCAGCCTGGTAATTGCGGAATCAGGACTCATTATGCAAACATCGGCAGTATTCGGCCTTTACGATGTCGTACCCTTAAGCAGCGGAGATTCTCTAACCCAGCCTACGCTACCTAGAGTGCACCTTCTTACGGCTCTAAGTGTATTACGGTATTAACTTTCCGTAGAGTTGTTTCAGTGGTGTCTTATAACAGACAAATGGGATCGCTTTTCACGATTTTATTATCTTAAGCTGGATTCTTTTTTCTGCTCTGCGTGGTGTGTATGTGTGTGAGAGTACGCCCGTAAGCCCAATCACCAGTTCGTTTATAAAACGTCAGCAGTATCCTGTTAACGTGTTGCCCTGTATAATGTTGCACTTAGTCATCAGAGATTATGTAAAATATCCTCAGGCTGCATGTGTTCCATGTACAAGGCAAACTTTCCCACATATATGAATGGCCCACTGCTCCGCTTTGTTTTAAAGCCTTGGGGGAAATAACTGATAATGTTTCAATTTCAATCATTCCCTGGATTATAAACATTAAGGGAATCAATAATGACATAATAGTTTTTTAAAACCCGGCAGTTACATCAATCAAGATAAAGAGGACGGTCAGCCTATTGTGCGAGCCACAAAAGGCTGACAGCGTTCAGAAAGATTCTCAGTCTCTCTGCAAAATTATGCCGGTTTCGAGGAGGCCCTGTGGAAAAAGGGAAACTTCCTCCATCGTCATCGTCACACAAGCCCTCAAAGTGAGGCTCGCATCACTGCTTGTTTTGGAAGACTATACCTCACCCAGAAAAGGCAGGACAGGATGGTGCTCTGGACCAGTGATTCTGACACTGTTGCACGCGTGGTACCCGGAGCGCCCCCTGGTGGTAGGCGAGAAGACCCTGGTATTTTGTCAATGTGACGTGTTCACCTGCGTGGTACTTGGCTGATTCAGCTGGATCCAATGTGGTGCCTGATCCAAAGAGTTTGAGAATCACTGTTTTAGATAAATACCTGGATTGTAATGGACGCAATATGAAAGAGCCACAGTGAGAGAGGTTTGACTTTCTGAGAAGCTTACACCAGCTTGATGATGGGGATGAGTCCAGGAGTGCTGTCTTTGTGGGGGGGGGCTCACCCAGGCCCTAGGAGCCTGCACTGCCTTTATAAGGGCCTGGGAGGTGGGGAGGGAGGAAGCATATTGACTCTCAGTTTCAGACCATCGCCTCCACGTTCTGCCCTGGGCTTTTGGTCTCACGAGCCTCTGGCCAAGGGGAGGGTCCAACTGGTCCTTTGCCAGGTTCGCATTCTTCAGCATAGTGTGTGGGGGGGGGGGAGAGTCAGTGTCAGGTCAACCATTCAAACCTGTAACCCCCACCCGCCATCCCAACAGACATGGAACCGGGCCCGCATGCAGCTCAAATCAGGCCCAGTATCCCCCTCACCCCTGTGGTCTGCTTCCTGTAAGGGACACGCACAGCAGCCCCCCCGGGGGTCAAACAGCAGCACAGAGTTAGCTATCCTGTGACATGCACACACGCGTTGATGCATTTCCTGCTTTTAGCCGCAAAAAACACGCAAGACAAAATATCTTAGGATGCTAAGAGAAATGTTAACAGAGGAAATGAGGAATGATTCTTTATGATCGGTGTCAGAGATCAGACAGATAACAGCCAGGAAACAGTGTGAAACACCGGTTTGTACGTTTTTTCAAGGTGAGCTTAGGGGTGTTCGCACAGGCCATGGTTCATCTGCTGTCAAGATGAAGACACCGACAGAGACGAAAGAGTGACAGTACACAGCCTGATGGTCACCTGAGTGCTGGGTCAGCTTATGACTGTAAAAGCACCCTGGAGTCGCCACAGCGGCCCACATCCTCTAGCCGTACGTGTTTTTTTATTTTAAGGATTACGTCGAGCTTCGAAGCAGTCAGACGTCTGAGCAAACAGCGCGACTAGCTGCCTACGGGCAAACAAACTGTATCGTGGTTTTCATGAAACAATGAGAATGAAAACAGGAGGAGGCAGAAATTCGGGTAGCAATACTGATAAGAAGAGTTAAAACAGATTTTTGTATTTTCTGGGAATTTCGCCGCTCTTCTGATAAACTTGGTGTCTCCACGGTGGAGGGTTTTTCTTGATTGTGAAGGGATTATGTTATATGTGTACACAAGGCCGTAGCTGTGGAGTCAACACTCGGGGGGGACGAGATGAGACCAAGGCCGTAATTATAATATATATTGATGGGACATTGTGAGCATATCTGAATATCAGGGGGGTGGGGGGATTTTATATCCCACTTTTGTGTTTTATGTCATAGTGTCACAAAATAACATTTCATTGCAAGTCATTCCATGTATGATTGGTATCTGACAAATAAAATTTGAATTTGAATTATTAGCAGTTATTAAGCAGGGGTTAGGGTTAAAAGCCCGTTTTTGACTGGGATTTTCAATAACTGGCCATTTTCCTGAGGAACTAAATTGTATATGGAGCTATGAGTTCCCTCTTTTGAACCTCTGCTCTGTGACGAGATCCTGGGTTGCTGTCCCTTACAACGGACATTGAAGTTAGCGTTCTGTAGACGCATTGAATGAGTCACCCAGGAATGATGCCTGAGTCTGCAGAAATGGCCACAGGTTTCCAGGCGCCACACGACAAGCAGCGGAATACGATGAAAGACACTTAGGAGTGTAATGATTCATGGTCTTCAGACAGACTGGGATCAGCTTGAATCAGTGAGGTGCGTAATACGCTTAGCTGACATTCAGGGGCAATGTTCGGAAGCACAAACGTCTCATGCTCTAAGAAACCAGTCATCAGACTCATCGTGGTACATTTTTGATAATACGAAATACGCAAGATACAAAGATCACTGTGAGATCACTGCGAAGTCACTGCGAGATATGTGAGAGGCTACCGTAAGCACGCTTGGTGTCCTCTAAACCAGCACTATACATGTCTTTTATGCATTTATGACTTACTAAACTTATTCTGTGTTGTGTGCAGCTTTTGGAAATTATGGGGAAAATGACAATGCAGAGGGGTTGAGTACATTTTTTGAGAAAGTAAGGTCAGCCAGTTTCTGGGGCTACAGGGGTTAAGGGCCTCGCTCAGGAGGTGACATGTCTGCCCAGTGTCAAACTGCGCTCCTCCCGACCACCAGGGGGCGCAAGGTGGCAGACCCTGAGCTCTGGTCATTATGAGTATGTAACCAGGCACACTCAATGCTCGTTCTCTACAGTTCAGAATGAGGCTTGATCTGCCAAATGAGAGAATGGTCACGTTAAGCAGGGATGTTCTGCTGTGTGTAGGAAGGATTTGCATGATTTCAGCAGGCCTGTGTTGTTAACATAATGTTGATAAATGTTGTATTTAATATTTCACATGCAACGATCCCCCAGGGGTGAGATGATACTTCATTGTTGATTGTTCATCTAGAAGCAAAGGGGTTTAACACTTTGGAATTAGCTTTGTCTAGGAAAGACATGTTTGTGAGGATTGAACTTCATTTGACATGCCACTGTTGCACTAATCTAATTGTGGCAAGTCTTTTTTTAGTAGTGAAATCCCCCTAAAATGGTAAATTATGGACTGACTCACTTTCCTGCTGCTGTTATGACTGGGAGGGGTGGGAGTGTGAGCTGGGGATGTGGACAGGACATCAGATAGCAGGTAGCACACACACAGACAAACACACACACAGACTTACACAGACACACATAAACACACAGAACACACATAAACACACAGAACACACACAAACACACACAGACCCACATAAACACACAGACACACACACACACACAGAACACACAGACACACATAAACACACAGACACACACAGAACACACATACATACACAGACATGCACTCACACAGAACATACATATGGACACAGACACACGCACAGAGAAACACACATACAGACAAAGACTCACACACATACACACTCAGACATACACACTCACAGAACACACATACAGACACAGACACACATACCGACATACACACAAACACACAGACTCACACACCGAGACGCAGGCCGACACATACAGACAGGCACACAGAGAAACACACATACACAAACACACATATAGAAAAACACACACACATGTAGACACAAACACACACAGAGACACAAAAACACACACACACACACACAGGCACATACACACATGCACACACAAACACACATACCGACAGACACAAGCCGACACACATACATGCACAGACACACAGACACACTGTTACCTCTCCTTCTCAGCAATGCCCCTCTTTCTTCGAATGTTATCTTTTGTTGTTCTTTCCTTCACGATATCGGAGCGCTAAGCACCACCATGACGTGATTCAGGCAGCAACCATCAATACTGTGCACAGCTACGGCCGGGACGCGCAGACCACACAAACAGACACATTAGCGCTCTGGTATCACAACAATGCGGCACGCTGCAGCCGCCAATCCCGCTGTTGTTACCCTGCTTTCTGCATCTCACAGCTAAAATATGTGCCCGCTTCCGTGATCAGGTGAAAGTTCAGGGCGTGAAGGAGGAGCTGCGTTGCCTGAGTCTGCTGAGTGCCTTGGATCAGGACCAGGAGATCCCACAGCATCTGGTGCACCTGTTCGGGGAGCCCTGCATCAAGCTGGCTGAAGGCATCAAGTCCTACATCTCCAAGGTGACTATCTGGGTTACACATCCATCCATCCATACATCCATCCTTTATCTGCTTATCCAGGTCAGGGTTGCAGGGCACATAATTTACTAAAGATAAACGGAACAGGAGGTGAGTGTTTCAAAGAGAGATAAAAATACACATCCTCTTGAGATCCAGAAATACATTTTTGTTCTCTTTACAGGACATGGTGTTTCTGCTCATGTCTCTCATACCATAAATGCCACTTTATAAAGTCCGGTGTTCCTCACAGAGGACGGTTATGGCTTTCAGATGACATCATATGTGCAGGGCAGTGAGCTTGCCGACTTCCTCTTACTGTCAAATCAAAATTTGAATCATTAATATTAAAAAAAGAAAACAGTTTTCACTGGATCTTAGAAGGATCGAGCTCCTTGTGAAGAACATTATCGCGGTTTGGGGGGGGGGGGCACATTCAGTACTGGCCCAGGATTGGGCCTCCCAGCACCCAACTGGGCAGGTGTGGATATCATGTTAGTGTTGGAGGGAAGGGGTCGGGTGGTCGGAGAAGGTGCAGCATTCCTGGAATGCTGCGCATGGCGCGGCTGGGAGGTGGCGCTACAGATCCAGTCATCTGACCTGGGATCAGCGTGTCACACACTGCCACCTGCAGGGCACCATGAGAGTGCGTCACAGACCTTCCGTACTTCCTGCAGTATGACACTTTGGCTCCTCATCTGATGGAAGAGTGGGGAGGCGTAGCCGGCATCTCACCTATCCCCATGGCTGACAAATCTTTCCACTGCCAATTTTTTTGTCTTTATACTTCACAAAAACCCAGTTAAAAATGATCAAAAAAAGAGAGTGCAATGGATTAAACTGGATGTGCATACAGAGTGCGTAGGTGTGTTTGAATGTTAAATGGATGGGTGTGATGTTAAGCAGGGGAGTTACAGAGGCGTACAGCCAGGCTACTCTGGATCATGTGCCTGTTCAGTTTCCTGTGAACGTGCTGCTCTTCTGCGACCCATTATTCATACACGTGTTCTCCCATGTGGGGCGTTTCTATACTGCAGGTGACGGAGAATCTCATCTTAAAGCACACGTTTCAGGGTAAGTCTGCTTCTGGGCCTCGAGCAAGACCATCTGCAAATCCCCACTCTCCAGCAGGACGACCCCAAGCCCCGGTCCTTTGGGTCGCCGACCATTTTTGTTACAGCTGAAATCAATTATTCCCCATTCAAGCGTCATTCTGACCTTAAGCTTTCCTTAACCGTGAATTTTACTGATAAAGGCTGGAGGGCCATACATTTTTGGCGGGGTCATTTCTGTAAAAAAAGTGGTAACGAATCTGGATGCTGTCGGATTATTTGTGTTGTTTGGAGGTTATAAGGCAGCGTTTTCAAAGCACAGCGGCCGAATTTCATTTTAATTCACACCATGTGTGCTCTGTGCTTTCGATAACGAACCCGCTGCTTTTTAAGAGCACAGTTGGGGAGCCCCCCAGGGGCGGAACAGGGTAAACGCATGAAATATAGTCTTTGGGATTCCTTGCGAATCCCGTAAAGCCTTGAGTCTCTGTGCCCGTAATTAAGCAATAGTTTTTTTGGCATTATGACGACAGCCCCTTCTGTGTCATGCCGGACTCTTGTTTACATCTTTCCGCCAGAACCGAGGGCCCGGCCCCGTGTCAAATCGCCCACTGGATCCCAGAGGCCATCTGCTCACTTAACTCTCCGGGACAGCAGCGGTGAGTTTAAGGGGCCCGACCTTCCCAGCTGAGGACATGTGCAGCCTTGTCCATCCTGAGGCGCCATGCAGATGTTTTAGGCAGATGTTTCCCATGGGGAACTGACGGTGCTCCACGGTGGTTCCCAGACACCCCACCATCAGCTGTATCAGCCTGAACTAAACGGCCAGTGATACTTCTGCTTACAAAAATGTTCTGAAGGCAGGACAAAAAGTGATTGGTTCATAGAAATAACCAATCAGATTGTAGAGCAGGTGAGACCAATGCATCTTAATGGTTGGTCTGACATCCATCCTATAAATTGGTGTAAAACACTTTGCAGTTTCTACACAGCATGCTCTTAATTTCCATGTAAATGTGTAACTCCTTCCAAAAACATCAGGCTCTGCTTTCAGTAAGTGAATTGGGACCTGATTGAATACTGGCTTTTATCTCAGAATGAGGCTTGTTTATCTAACTCTACCCCCCCATGTCTGCATTCCTCCTTTTGCTGGGGCTCCTCTTCCCTCCACCCTCTCTCCCTGTCCTGCTGCCCAGGCCCTGCCTCCACCCTGCGGGCCCCCCAGCCGGATCTGCACCAGTCCTGCCGCCACCCTCTCCGTTCCTGGAGCAGCCACAGCTTTGGCGCCCACCTGCACAACATGACCCTGTCCAACGGGCGGCTGCGGGTGCCCCAGGATGGGAAGTACTTCCTGTACGCTCAGGTCTACTTCCGCTACCCCACCCCCAGCGAGGGAGACCAGGGCAGCACGAGTCACCAGCTGATCCAGTGCGTCTACAAGAAGACATCCTACATACAGCCCATCCAGCTGCTGAAAGGCGTGGGCACTAAGTGCTGGGCACCAGATGCCGAGTACGGCCTGCACTCCGTCTACCAGGCGGGACTCTTCGAGCTGCGGGCCGGTGATGAGCTCTTTGTCTCGGTCTCCTCGCCCGGCACGGTCCATGCCGACGAGTCCTCCAGCTACTTCGGGGCTTTCCGTCTTGACCTGTGAATGCCGCCGTCCGTGCTTTCTGGACTCGCTCCAGCCAATCAGCTTGGAGGAACACTGTGCGGATCCCGCACCCTGTACAGAGCGCATTTCCTCTTCAAACAAAATAATAAATAGAATGAGATCATGCGATGACCACAGAGCCAAAAAGATGTGTATCATGGCGGCTGGAGGGAACCGCTTCGGTAATCCCAGACATATAAATACTGCAGGGGGAGGCGAGAGGACAGCTGGCAGATTTGGGAACTCTGCAGTATCGTCCCACATGGGAAAAATAACCCAGGGCAGTGAGGATGCATGAGGGTCTGCAGCAAAGGAACATGAGCCCCCTGGATCAACAGAGATGAGGCATGGCAGCCCAGCTATCAGCTGGCCACAGGTGACTTTGTTAACTTCAAGGGGACAGGTGACCCCTTTCTGCAGGAGTACCAATGCCAAAACCTCACGTTAAGCACCGTTGCTCGGCAACATAAGTGCAGTGACTTGCCTATTTCATATTCTCCTGTTACTCCCAGACCTTGCTTTATTTTAAGGTCTTACAATATATCATGTACACAAAGCACAATGACACAAAAAGCAAATGTGAAAATTAGCCAGTCACTGTGTATAAATCTGCAGTGCTTTTCAGCAGAATGAGATTAGATTTTTTGAGAATGAATGTGAATGACTTCCAGTGAAGGACAGTGTAGCAGTCATATCCGTACTGTTTCACACATTCATTGGTTTGAACTGTAAATACTGCTTGGTTATTGACAGCATGTCGTGAAACTGCAATATTTAAATGGTAAATAGTTTGTACAGTTGATTGCAGAGGGTTATAAACTGGCTGGTTAGATTATATATAGCCAGGGGTTCCGGCCGGGACTGGAGAAGAAGCGAGCCCAGGGCAGAGAAGTGTTAGTGATGACTCGAAGGAAAATCATTCAGATCCCAGCCGCAGCTTTCAGAGAAGTCAGAAGAGGACATCTTGGAAGAATTACTCTACGTCAGAAGCTCCAGAATGTTTTCATGAATTTCAAAGGCTGCAGCTGAATGTATAAACATAGCCTTCATAATCTCTCCTTCGTGCCACAATTCAGCTGAACTTTCATCTGTCCCCCTTTCCATTGACGTTTTTCACTCTGCTGCAAACCTCCAGCTCATATATTTATGTAAAAAAGTGTAACTTTTTAAAGAAGCGTTCATTTTAAATACTTTAAAAACAGGAAATCCAATGAGCAAGCTGGGCAGAGGGGTGGGGGAGGGGGTGGTCCTGCTGTATCCTCCATTATGGGTGCAAAGATTGTTCACGATGCGTCTGAATGCATCTTGAGAGTTAAAGAACAGGCAGTAGTGTAGCACAAGCCAGCGCTCACTGTGACAGCTGAACGCAGGTTCACAAGCAAACGATCTGAGCACCAGCATGTCCTTCATTATAAAACAGGTGCGGGGGGGGTTTAGTTTTACCAGAGAGCTGAAATGTAAATTGAAATATACCGCACACAGTCCTTCGGTGAGATCTGAACTCTAGTCCACTATCGTACAGGTTCTGAGACCTTCTGTGCAATTTTTTATGGAATTGCACCTTTCATTTTTATTATTATTTTTCTTTTAAATTGAATTTATTGTCATATGCAGAATGTGCAAAGTGTTACCATTACTATTACTGTTAACCTACTGAAGTGCAATTAAAAAAAAATACAATCCTGTTATTGTTCCCGGACACAATAAAGACCCTGTACGGCATCTGAGAGAGTAACGGTTGCCGAGACCCCCCGCCCCACCAAGGGGGTTGCTTCGGGGGAGTTTGGGCCGCCTGAAGGGAGCCGTCACATTTCTCAGGCTCCAAGATCCATTCTCACGGACCACTGGCACCCAAGAGGATGCCCCCCAGGGAATGCCTCTGAAGGAGTGAGTCACAGCCCAGCCAGACATTTCTCTGAACATTGATTTTAGCATCTTGGGGACATCAAATATCACTCCTGACACTCAGTCTGTAGGAGTAAAACACTATGGAGTTGAGCAGCTGCCTCTCGATGGACGTTCATAGAGTAACCGAAAGCGATAATCAATTACCATTACACCAAAAAAGGAACCCAAATGTGTCTCATGCGGTTTCCTTTTTCCTGGACCTGCAGGGCGTGTCCCAAAGCACCATGGAAGGATCCCTATCAGCTTCTGTGCGGAGGACCCTAACGCAACACCTACAAAACCTGCAGGAAAGGCTACTAAACTAACACTAAATCAAGAAAATAAGACAGAGGGCTTTGAATTTCGAATGTTCACAGAAAAACGCAACCCTCAATTAGGCAAAATCAGGGACTCCTTTAAAAAAAATAACAAAACTCAAAATTCATAGATTATAACTGTTGTTTCTAACAATATGATTTACTAGAAGCAGTCGTGCTCAAAACAATTTCGAAACCACTTCTCTTTTTATACAAATACAAATATTGATCACAAATCAAATACAGAACTTCCGGCAGATTCTTTAACCTTTAATTACTGTTAAATGTCGAAGTCGATTAAGGAAATAAATAATTGTTTTGATCCATCCTCCATGCGTCTGGTGTGCAATCATACACAAATAGCAATGATTTAAACACATGTGCCATTTGCTTAAATACGAGTACAAAAGGAAACATTAGATTAAAGACCGATGTTGCATAAATATTTAAAGGAATGGACAGATGCAGTTGTACGCGTAAACAAACATGCTTTCCTCGGGTCTTTCAGAGAAGCCTCCATCTGCTTCAAATGTGAGAGAAAGAATTTTAAACTGGAATCATGCCCTGAAAAATAACTGGTTAATTTAAAGCGATGGGATGCATCTGTATTTAAACTTTCCGGGTTTTTGAAAACCTGACCGCCAACACTTCAGGCCAGCCTAATCTCCTCTTGCCCCCTGTGACAGATCTCTCTCCCTGATGCGTGTTTCATTGCAAAACCCAGGACAGTGTTCTCCAAACATGGCGAACACACCCTGCACTTCAACCCTGCTGTGTGACAGCCAAGGGCCGGTCAGGCCAAACAATAGAGCTTGGCCGAGCTCCGCCCAGCCTCTGGGGAACACGCGGAAGTACGGGCCGGCATGCCCGGCCCTGCAGCGGAAAGCCGAAACGGGAAGGAGGATCAAGTCGGACACAAAGCTTCCCCTATTTAAACACCAACGCTCACCATGTCAGGACCATGGTGTCGAAACTGAAGATGCAGAGTGACCGGTAGAAAATAGTGGAGGGCTGTGACATGAACGAGTGTCTATCATAGAAGGCAACAGCCACCCACACACTGACAAACTTCAGCAAAGAATCCACGTTTCACAGCCCAACAAAATCAGATGCAGTGGGCACACTGTGATTGTCTCAGAAAGTTGGTCAGGAACAGCGATGCACAATGGCGACACCTTGCGTTCAGAACTCGGAGCCACAAGCTGATCTAACACGCAGCATTAGACGTTAAACCTGATTTAATAGACAACATACTCCAAGTGGATGATTTACACATTCCTACCCTAATCGAAGGGTGACATCACAAAGGCTCGAGGATTCAAGACCATTAACTCTCCTGCTACCGCGAGACTCGTAAACCAGCATGACGATCGAGGAGGCTGTAGGTGGCTCAATGGGCAGATGGTGACACGGTGACATCTGATGCTACTCGCTCGGACCACAGACCTGAAAGCGCCTGCAAGCACACGTACACATACAGAATGACTCTCCAAGGCCATCCATCCCCTGACCACCAGTGCCCCCTGCAGGAGACCTGGTGGAGGCCCTAGAGAACTCCTTTCTCTGGTCTTCTGCTCAGCAGCTGCCTAGTCCTGGTCACCCACATCTACCAGCAGGCTCAGGGTTAACAGGACGAGCGGCTTTGAAGGGCCTCACAGGGGACAGCGACGACTTCATCATCAACATCTTCATCATTTATTATTATTAAATCCCAAGTCACAGTAGTGATATGTTTTACTGCGTAGCAAGTCTGCAAGTCACAAAATAAACCAGGAGCAGGAGCCATAGTGCAAAAAAAAAAAAAATCCTTCTGGTGCTCCACATGGCTCCTCCTGCAACACCACAGTGGACATGGCCCTCTAGGGAAAGGGGGCGGGGCCAACGAGTAGGCCACAGCTCTGTGGGAAAAGGGCGGGGCCATCAAGCCAGCCAGTCCATGGACACAGGTCTGCGGAAAGGGGGGCGGGGCCATCAAGCCGGCGAGTCCGTGGACACAGCTCTGCGGAAAGGGGGCAGGGCCATCAAACTGGCCAGTCTGCAGACACAGCTCCGAGGAAAGGGCTCAGTTGAAGAGGATAGAGTCGGGGTCCTGGTTGGCCATCTGAGCCATGTGCTTCAGGATATCTTTTTTGGTGATGATCCCCAGCAAGCGGCTGTGGGACACCGGGAATCATAGTTAGGTGACAGAAACACACATATGAGGTAGTAAGCTTTTCTGTCGTCTGATAGGTGACCCAAGAGAATGCGACCCCTCACCCATTATGCGTGACCAGGCACTGGCGCAAGCCCAGCTTGCGGAAGATGTCCACCACGATCTCCATGGCAGTCTGGTCAGTGACGGTGAACGGGCTGAGGTCCATGATGGG
>JAODKC010002113.1:0-33770 GCA_026777985.1 Mormyrops attenuatus
TCAGAAGCATTTTGAATGTGGGGGGGGGACACACTGGCGGTGAACTAATATTTTATGTTAAATGTGGGGGGGTCCAAACGAATCATTTTGAAATGTGAGGGCCCTCAGATTTAATGGCATCGATGCCCATGCCCCAGACAATCTCTCTGTAGCCAACAATAATTACCGTAAGTGGG
Source organism: Mormyrops attenuatus (assembly GCA_026777985.1). NCBI lineage: Eukaryota > Metazoa > Chordata > Actinopteri > Osteoglossiformes > Mormyridae > Mormyrops > Mormyrops attenuatus. The sequence goes on from JAODKC010002113.1 coordinate 177, forward strand.
ATTAACAACCCCCACATAAAATCCAGGCGGCTGCTAGCTCGTTAGAAACTCGGTAGTGGGGTAAGAGGGGTACACTCATGAGGGTGCTAGTCAGTATTCTGGGGGCTGTTTTTTTCCTTTGTCTAGTCCTGGGACTGTCCCATCGAAGTTGTCTGTTTGGTAAAAAATGAAGACAACGGACCCTGCACCATTCAGTCTGACACTAAAGGGGTAGAAAAAGATCGCCCCTTGCAGCCATCTTGAAAGCAGAAAAGGGCAGACAGTGTCCCCCCCCCACCTTCCCTCTGGATACTGGTGAATGAGCTTGGTTTAGACACACCTGCCCCCCCGTTAGTTGCGCTGTACGATACTTCATTGAAATATTTGCGTTCGACCTGCTAAGTCAGTCCTTGATGGCCACCCATATCATGTAAAGGATTGACTGGCCCTGCCCCCCCCACATAAACAGTGTCATGAGAAAGCGCTCTCCCCCTAACCCTAATTGTATCACATCACTGCATCGCACCCATTACAAAGTGTCCAAAAAATAGCTCATTAAACGGCCAGATTCGCAGGATGATTTTCTTCATTTTCAGAAAAATAGCCCCAGTGTGGCGCCATGTGCATGCCGTAATTGACTTTTTTTATACTGTTCCTGTTTACTGCTCCACCCCCCCTACGCCAGTAACAGCACACTATTGGAGCCCAGCGTGGGTAGAGAGGGCCATCGTGCATTTAATCAAAATTACCAACACGTCGTTAAGGGCAAGCTAAAGATCACAACATTCCAGAGCAGCTGCAGATTCAGAAGATTCAGAATTATTATTATTATTATTTTTATCCTTATGATTACATCTTGCCCTTCTGCCTCCTCACTATAGCATCCACACGTGTCCACTGTAACAGACCGGGAGGGGGGATTCAGACATGACTCTGATTTTTAAGATTCTGAAAACGTACCTTTTTAAAATCCTTTTATCCCGTGTGTTTAGGATGCATTTTAATTGAGGGTCCTCTAGGGGGAATCACGTGCATCTACCCTCTCTCACTCCCTGCCTCCAACGCGCGCTGCTGCGTAATTATAGTATAATTAAGCAGAGTTATTTTCATACTCCCTCATCACCCCCCCTTTGGGAATAAAACCCCCCCCCACCCCCGTATTTATTAACGTATCGGTCACGGAGGCACGTGGACTGTGGATTAAAATGTTCTCAAGGTGATCTGATGGTGAATCGATCCATCCTATGTGACTGTATATTGAATGTGGGGTTAGGATGCCCCAGACGGGGCGCCGGACCATCACAGGGCAGCTGCACACATGTACACATACACACACAGGTTTGTAATTATAACTTGGGGGGACTCGCCATTCATTTATATTGGGAAAACTCTAATCCCAACATGATGACCTTAACCCCTACCCAGCTCTAACCTTAACCATAAGTAACCAAACAAAATATGAGATTTTTGGCATTTTTACTTTTTTGATTGCATTCAGAGATTTTTCCGGGGACCTGAAAACTGAACCCTGCAACTTAAAAAAATCAGGTTTTTATTACATTGTGGAGGACATTTGGTCCTCACACTCACTCACACACACACACACACACACACACAGTCACAGACAGACACATATACACAGACACACACAGTCAAACACATAAACAAGCTGTAAACTGCAAACACAGCAGTGCAAATGCATGCTGAACGCACCATAACTCACAAACACACAGCAGCAGCCTAGAGGCGGCAGGTCAAACCGCTGACCGCTGAGCCGTCACGATGGCTGTTACATGTGCCATAATCACACCACTTATCTAATAGTGGGGAGCAGTGTACCCCACCCAGGCCAGGGTACCAGGCATACGTACACACTCATTACACACACCTAACATTTGGGACAGCTGTTTTATTCGTCCCTATGGGGGGAAGTGGATAGTCCTGCTGCTTTCCCCAAAATGAGTGTAATTTTTGACAGGGTGGCTCAAAATTGCACTTAATCACCCCAAGGGGGCAGAGTTCAAATCCCCAACCAATCTCCTGCTAATGACTGATGTATGCGATATGAACACAGCTTAAGGCATCCGATCATTAAGGGTGTCAGCAGGACTGATACATTCCTGGTCACAGTATTGGAAGTTTCTGGGTTTAGGTTTTGGAATGCTGAGTGGTTGGTGACGCTTGGTTGTAACACAGCAGTGCGAACACCGGGGGGCGCCCTTACGGGATTGGATGGTGGCATGCTGCTATATGAAGCATTTTTAGCATTCACTGCATCGCACCTGAGCTCCGTTCCGTCAGCCTCCGATGGAGCGGGAGGGAGCAGATGGGAGATGGAGAGATGCTAGTGGAGGGGAATGAGAGCAGAGAGAGGAATGTGGAGGGTGGTATTTTTTTCCTGTTTTTGTGTGGGAGGTGGGGTGGGGCTACTTGATGCGACTCTGCTGATGCCAATGTGTGCGTAGCAAGAGACGACACTGCCTCCGGTTAGGGGGGTGAGTGCCAGGTGGGGGGCCAAGCAGCCCGAAAATTTGAAGCAGTGTGGGGCCCGTTATGGCTGGTGTCCTAACATCATCTGACAGTGTCCCACACTTTTAATTCCACTGATTCTCCCCAGACTGACTTCTGACCTCTGACTCAGAAGGAAAAAAACGGAAGACAATGACGTCGATTGAATTACCTCTGAGTATATAACTCTAAAGCACCCTGATCTGTAGTGATGGACAAACAAAGCTTCATGAACCATTTGCTGTATTTTTTGACCCCACTAGATGGTGCTCTTGGCTTGTTTTGGGGCATGCTTCGAGTCCTTTTTTGAACAGACACCACCATCTAGTGGGGCCATAAAATACAGCAAGTGGTTCATGAAGCTTCTTTTGGCCACCACTACAGATCATAGCTCCCAGTCATGCCACCTTATCCTTTTACTGGCACTGTCTAAACTCTCCCTTCTCTACTGATCGTTGTGTCGCGCAGAGACTGAGAGGTGCGGATCGTTCATGGTTTCCTGGGGTGATTTCCAAAACATACCGCACCATAGTCTGTGTATTGAGGGAGTGTCTGAAAGTACGGAACCCAACATATTTATACCTGCTGTGAAAAAAACATGCACCTGGTGTTTAATTGACACGGAATTGGAGGTTATGGCTAAACAAAGTACCCGTCTTTATGCTGTCTACACCAACAGAGAGTGGGAACACAAACATGTAAAAATAAACAAACATTCAATTGTATACAACAGGCAGAAATGGGCCGCGTGCGCAGTCCACACTACACTGCAGTACAGCGCTCCATGTGTGTGTGTCTCTGGAGCGGGGGTGCGTATTAGAGATGTATTTTTGTATAATTTACAGCCTTTTTTCTTGAATGTGTGAAATTGTGGCTGGGCTGTAGACTGTATTCCAGGGAAGGTATTATCACCTATGGAAACTCGTCCGCCAGCTTTCTGGCAGCAGATGATGGCAGACGTGTCTCAGGCTGCCTCTGTAGCTATACCGAGCTACAGAAACCGCATGCTAGCTGGAACGACATCTGCACAGTCGGTGTGTACCCTGTAAAGCAGTGTTTCTCCAACCCATTCCTTAGGGACCCAGAGATGGTACATATTTTTGGTCCCCTCCAGCTCCCTGTCAGACAGTCCGCATTTTGGCCTCCTACCAGTGGCTGGGAGGGAGCAAAAACATGGACTGTCTGTGGGTCCCTGAGGACCGGATTGGGATACACTGCCCAGGGCTATGATCTCCCTTGAAGTTTGAAAAGTCATGTTTTTAAACGTGTCACCGTGCTCCGCCGAAAAGCAGCCCTGGACACGTGTCCTATGTGATACACACATGACCGGCACCAGGACACTCTTGAAGACCAGACCGGGGGGGTGGATATATGTCTGGTTCTTGGATTGTTTCAAGGATTTGCTGAATGGCGCCTGGTTCTGAAAGGTAACCCCCCCCTCCCACAGCTCTTTACGGCATTTGGCCCTGAACCAAAATCGATGAATATGTGCTCAACTGTCCTAAGCGGAAACTTCCTTAGCTATGCAAACAGAAGTGCCAGCTGAACTAATTAATTAACTCACTAATTGACTGTTTATACGCGCATAATTATATCTTGGCCTGTGGCAGCCATTAGGGATTTGCAAAAGGACCGGTCCACGCTGTGCAGTCTTGTTTCGGATCCAGCCCCATTTCTTGCTGCTGGCCTGTCAGTACCTGTTTAAGGCTTTTGCTGTCATGCTCATTACACATGGCTTCGTTCTTCTTCCGCAGCTTTGCTTCATTGTAGTTAAGGGCGATGACAGGCAGGGCCTCGGTGTCTCTGTGGAACTTGGATACCATTGGCTCCCCTGGCTGTCATTCAAGGCAGATATCGAGGATGGTTTACGGAGCCCAGGCCCCAGGGCAGTAGGACCGTGTCAATCCCACCCGCCCTTCCCTCAATGACAGACTTAATTCGATTTGGCTGTGGGGGGGGGCACCTTCCTGCTCAGTGTTTTCGACAAAAGCCAAAGCATTCCCCCAAATGTCGCTACGAAACGCACGCATAAAATATAGATGCAGAGGATGGGGGTGCTCTGTCACTGTCGGTCCAGCCCTCGTGGTTGGCTCTCATCCGCAGCAGGTCTTTCCTGACCTCTGTCTTCCAGAAAATTGGGTATGTCCACCTGGACCAAGCCTGGAAGGGAAGATGTATAAATGAACGTAATCACTTTGGATTAAAGATCAGACATTGGTAATAAATGCCTCGGCGTGAAATGCCAGTGACCTGTAAGGTTCACATCGTGACACACATTTAGTCAGCGGGAAATTTGCAGGGCCAGATGAACAACTTTCATCTTGGATATAAAAGCTGGTCCCTCTATTGGGGTTTCAGATCACAAATAATACAACAGTTGTCCCTAATTCTCCTTTGCTAGTAGAAATATATGGGAATGTTGTTTTCATGTTCTGCTGACCAGAGAATTAATGGCACTCCAGAGTTGGATAGTTCAGGTCCAGAAAGTAGAAATCCAGACCAAGGTTTTGTTTCAACCAACCAGTTGAGCATGAATAGTCACAGACGCAGGGTACTCAGCTGGTTGGTTGAAAAAAAATCTTGGTCTGGATTTTCACTTTCCGGACCGAAACGATCCACCTCTGCATCACTCCATTCATCTATTCTTTCTCCTTTCCCCCATGACCCCTAGGACAGTGCTGAGACAGAAGTTGACCGGAATAAATGTTGCACCCTCTGCAACATGTTCTTCACGTCGGCCATAGTGGCTCAGTCCCACTACCAGGGTAAAACACACGCCAAGAGGGTCCGCCTAGTGCTGGGGGAGGCCCCCAACGTGCCCCCTCCCTCAGGTATGTGCCAACCCCGCCCCCACCCACAAGGCCCGTTTCTCATCCTGATTTAGGCCCATATTTCAGGGATTTAAATAAAGGTTAAGGATTCTGTCTAAGACTGTCTGGTCCGATTTACAAACCCACTCTGGCAATTTGAATTTTATTACTTCTTAATTAATACATTAAAATACTTGTGCACTTGTTTTTCACTACTAAACACCATGGGTTGTCTTGCCATGCTTGTGTGCACGCATAGTTTACATCTCAGCTCTGAATCTGTGAACAAACTCTCATTATTTTTTGCGGAAAGGTGACCCCAAAACTCCACCAGTATCAGCTGCTGAGCACTAAGTCCTCGAGGAGTCGCTGAGAGATGGGCAGTGGGAATAATACTCTGGGATGTTTCCATGGAAATTCCAGTAGTGATTAGTTAATAGGCATTAGCATTTATGCAAGTGTCTCAGTCAGGAACGACCCCGTCTGTTGTGTGGAAGAGACCCATGAGGGCTTCAGGCCCCCTATTGGTAGGGGCTGATAAATCAGGATCGTGGCTGTAGATCGGGGTTGGGCAATCTTATTCTCACAGGGCCAGTGCGTGTGCAGGGTTTTGGGGTAACCTTTAGGTCAGCTGTTCAAACCCAGGTGCAAGGACTCTTCAGCCAATCAGTCCTCTAATTCGTAATCTAATTAGGGAGTTGCAGCGAATACCCGCATAAACCCTTTTTGGATTAGATTATCCACCCCTGCTGTAGACATGAAAGCTGGAGAGGGTGACATTGCCCCAAAGAAGTGCATGCATACATATGCGCATTAAAACCGTTAGACTTCAGTGAGCTAAACTGATTCTGGGCTACAAACACCACAGGACAAATTTTTGCTAAGAGGCTGCTTTGTATATCAGCTGTCTCACCTTGTCGTGGCTTTCATAATGCAGTAGAACCTGTGATTTAGTCACAAAGCATAGGATGTATGACTGACACGCCCAATTTGAATGCAGACCTCAATTCACTGGTTCTTCTCGCTGCAGTCCTTTGTTTGTTATGTCCCACTGTCACGTGAGGATTTCCTTACCAAGGCAGCGTAGTGTGCTACACACACATCAGATCAATCCAGACTAGATCTGCTGTGAATCAGGACACGGATCTGGTGAATGTTACTGTGCAGCAATAGTAAGAACCGGGACAGCAGGGGATGCTGGCAGAGGAGAGATGTGATTCGCTGGCATTTCAGATTCGCTAAGAAAGCATTTATGTGTTTTTGCGGAGGGAGCAATCTGCTGTGTGGGCCTTCAAATCCAGAGAGGCCATGAACTAGAAAGACCCCCCCCCCACTCCCAAGAGACCGTCAGTGAGAGAAACCCCCCAACTCCCGAGAGACCATCAGTGAGAGAGACCCCACCAATCCCAAGAGACTGTCAGGGAGAGAAATTCCCCCCATTCTCGAGAGAACATCAGCGAGAGAAACCCCCACCCCCCACTGTCACCTTGCATTTTCTCTTCTCAAGCCCTAAATTGTGGTTCTAGCGCAGATTCAACAGATCAGCCATTTCCTCCGGATCGTTCAGTTTTACTCCAGACAAAAGTGGCGGCTAAAGAAATCGAAATCAGCACAATGTTTGAGCCGCAGGTTCATACCGTAAATGTCAGATTTGGGTTCATTTCATTTGTTGCCTTGCTGAGCCCAGTGACATTACTCACGCCGTGTGGGAAATCAAAAACCTTTCACTGTGGCGTCTGCCCACTCTGCTTTTGATAGCTGAGGCGTTTGAGGGGAACAGACACCATGGAGGGGGAGGGTTGGGGGGGGGCTGCCTTCTGGTGGAACTCACCGGCAATGTGGGCAAGGGCAACACAGGCCCAGCTCTTCTGACAGCTCCTCTGCTTAAAAGATCCAAATTAACCTCAGCAGCCCAGAAGAAGCAGAACCTGCACGATCAGCTCTGGAGATCCAGTCTTATTGGTCCATTGAAGCCGCTCCTTCCAGCTGAGCAGACATAACCGTGATTTACATCGATATTAAATATTGATTAAGTATTGATTAAGAAATGATTACTGTCATTAATCTGGAATCTCAATGCATATGCTCACATGTGCCCCAGAAGGGGAGTAAATCACAAATTAGTCAGTTTTCCCAGTTAACAAAACACTGCCTGATTCCCCAAACAGGCAGGGTAACGGTTACCTGGGTAGCTATTATATCTGTATCAGGAATGTGTGTCTGAATGGTGAGTGTGTCTCTGCCATGACTTTATAACCCATCCTGGGTTGTTTCCTGCTTTGTGCCAGTGGCTTCCGGGACAGGCTCCGGACCCCCTGCGTAGGATAAGCGGGTATGGGAAATGGATGGATGAGAGTCAAACCATAACGACGTGTAGGATCTGTATTGAGAAATGAAACCAATTGCGTTGGCAGAGGTCAAAACCACTGGGTTGGTTCGGAGTGAGGGTGGAGTCGCAGAATCTCCGAGACGCCCATGCGAAGGGAGAATTCTCTTGACGCCATCACTGTAACAAAGGAGCGATTCTTCCGCTGCCGTAAGACTGTCGTGCATATAATTTGCGAAAATCTTTCTGGCATCATCACCTTCGGCGTCATAATTCCATTGGCAACACGTGTTTCCTGGTGAAAACAGCTTTTTAATCGTGCATGACATGCAAACCCCCAGCCGTCTGGCAAACCATTAAGCATATGAGGGGCAAGAGACTTTGGGCAGGGCTGGACTCCTCCAGGTGCCCCCCAGCGAGAGCTGCAGTGACACCGGCCACAATGAGTGAGCCCTGTATTGAGGAGGCCGATAGCCTAATTAAGCGGAAACATCCTTAACTTCGTGCTAATGAGGAGCTTATCGAGGAGGCGAAATGGCTCCTCTGATTGAAAGACCCATATTAACCACAGCACATATTACACGGACTCTTTATCGCCTCATTGCCTCCAGCACCCGCACATCCACTCAGGGGTATTATGATCAGGGGCAGCACAGGGTATTAGGCGAGGGCCAGCCTGTAGGAGGCGCCGAGCCAACAAACACACATAGAGTGAATTCGCCTGAACGGCCCCATCGAATGTAACAGCGCCATCGAGTGGACCACACTCGCCTTCATGGAGCTTACAAGCTGAAGCTCTGCCTCATACAAGCTACCCCAATCTGATCCCCCTCGAGGTTTCACTCAGTTTGTGGTCCCTGCCCTTAGCGATCTGAAAGGTGAAACTGGCTCGTTCATCTTAAATGTCGGGTCAGAACATCGACAGGTGGACCAGACGCCTTCCGAGTTAATGACTAATGCATTAAGCGCTCTCTCTGATTGACTTTATCTCAGGCCCGGTTAGTCCAGGTGTTTCTATTTTTCTTTAAGTGATCCAAGTTAGAAAATAGCTACATGTTAATGAAATGAATCACAGATAATTGTTGGAGCTTGATGAAGAGAACGGGTGTTGAGTTCAGGGGCTGAGTTAGGATGAGGATGGGGGCTTTTCTTTGAGGGAAGATGGAGATCATTTGTAAATGGGGCCATGTCACCCCCCACCAGGATACCCTTGACATGGTGCTGGACAAAATCATATGGTTTACCTCCATACCTCTGTCTGACCCTGCCCCCCCCTCGCTCTCTCCCCCTCCCCCCTCTCTCTTCTTTGCCCCTCTCTCTATCCCTGTGAAGCTGTATAAAAACACTGTACTAAAATGCTGTCTTTCCCCAGTTGCTTCATATTATTGCCCATTTAATCAGACTACTGGGATGGAGCTGGTTCTTTCTCCACTAGGGTCCCCCTCCCCCACACACACACACCGCTCACACCCTGCCTGCCAATCTCCATCTTCCTACCCTGTCGGTACACATTAACAAACGGCGCTCCTCTCTGCCTCAGAGGAGTCGGCTCACCTTACCATTATCGTTTTTTTTTCCTCCTACTCAGCGTACCTCAGGGGCTGCCTGTTTTGTCTCCCATTTTGCCTCCTGGCCGTTTCAATGAATTAAAACCCCATAATGGTAATTGCCGGTTCATCTGCGACGTCGTCATTAACGCTAACTGCCTGTGACCAACACACAGCGGGTTTATCGTATCGCTCATTAGGAGTTTGGGGCATCCGTTGAGTCATAAATAGTGAATAAAGGAACTGAATGGAACTGAAAATATACGATATGTATTATCAGGCAGGGGAATGAGTAAATGGTATTCCGTCGTTAGTGGAAGGGTTGCCTCTGGCGTCTATTTTAGGGCTGTGTATGTCTTTGCAATAGTGTAAAAAAATGTTGGGTGATGTGTCTGGACAGGTTCTCTGGGTGACTGTGGTACGTTAACAAGAGTCTGTGAGGAGGTTCGTCATGGTAACGATGAGCTGCACCAAGGGAGTGATGTCATAAGCACTACCCAGGCACACCAGGCGTGATGGGGGGGTACAAGAAAGTTGCTATTTTTGTCACTCTGGTGAGCAGCTGGTTACTTTTTCGGAGTGGCAGGTCTGTAGAAAAAGTGTTTGCGTGCGTTAAAAGTGACACATCTGCTACCGTCACAGCTGTCCTGACGTTCCCTTCACCTTCCCTTTAACCCTCTGCATTATCTGGTGGGTTCTACCTGTGGACTCTTTGGGGCCAGTTACTAAGGTTTACCTAAATGCAGAAGGGTCGTCATTCTGGACAGAACATTCCAGAACCTTCCATTAAATCCAAGAGGGAAAATAGTCTCCAGTGTCTCTATGGCCTCCTGCTGAACCTCCTTAGATGAAGCTCTTGGGTTATTTTTACACTCGCCATTTCTCCCTGGGTAACACTTGCTGTGAAACATAAATTTGCCCTTGTATGTTCAGTGAGAATTAATTACATGTTGCATTAAGCGCAAAGCTCATCGTTTTGACACTGGGTTTCCTGTGTGGCACACAGACTCCGCCCCCAGCACGCCGCACGCCATCGACCTGCCTCTACAGCTGCCTTTGCCACTGCCGCTGCCGCCCCCTCCCCCGCCCCCCCCACCGCTGCCTCCCATGTGGCTACCGCTGGCCAACGGGGAGGCGGGCAAGTTCTGCTGCCTGTGCGGCGCCTGGTTCAACAACCCACTGATGGCGCGGCAGCACTACGAGGGCAAGAAGCACAAGAGGAATGCGGCCCGGGCGAGGCTGCTGGAGCAGCTGGCTGGCAGCCTGGACGCCACGGAAACCGCAGGTCAGTGAGGCGGCTTGGAACAGACCGTGTCCTTGACGATTGCAGTCGGAGCTTGGGCGTTCCAGTGGAACCAGTTTATACCTGCCGCCCTAGCTGCAGCATTCTGGGAGATCCCTCTAGAATGCTCTGCGTCACGTCAGCAGCCGCTGTGTGCGTGCGGCGCTCGACTGACACCTCCAAAAAAACCACCTGGAGCAAACCTGCAATTCAACAGATCCTCCAGCCTGTGTGTGTGTGTGTGTGTCTCTGACTGTGTGTGTGTCTGTTTGTGTGTCTGTGTGTGTGTGTCTGTCTGGATGTGTCTGTGTGTATGTCGGCGTGTGCCTGAGTGTTTGTGTGTGTGACTGTCTGTGTATCTGAGTGTGTGTGACTGTCTGTTTGTGTGTCTGAGTGTGTGTGACTGTCTGTTTGTGTATCTGAGTGTGTGTGACTGTCTGTTTGTGTGTCTGAGTGTGTGTGACTGTCTTTGTGTGTCTGGATGTGTCTGTGTGTTTGTCTGTGTGTGTGTCTGTTTGAATGTATCTGTGTGTGTCTGTGAGTCTGTGTCTTTGTCTCTGTGTGTTTGTCTGTGTGTGTGCCTCAGTACCAAACGGACATCTGTGTGTGTGTGTGTGTGTGTATATGTGTGTATGTGTATGTTTGTCTTTGTGTGTGTATATGTGTGTGTGTGTATGTGTGTGTTTGTCTGTGTGTGTGCCTCAGTGCCAAAAGGACGTCGGTGTGTGTGTGTGTGTGTGTGTGTGAGGGTTCAGCCACACTGTCCCCATTCCACACCCCCATTGGCTGTTACTGCCCAGTGCAAAAAGTGCTGCCATCAGTTCAAGCTCAGAGAGGCACTGAGGTCCGCAAACCCAACCTGACCTCAAACTCCATGCAAGCTGGCCGCCCTCCATGGGGGCCATGGCGGGGGGTGGGGGGCACTGTGCTCGTCATCCTGTTTTATCGCATTTTCCATCATCAACGACACACGAAAGACCACGGACGTGACACTGGACAGCGGTTGGCTTCCTGGAGGAACGTTCTTGTGAATTCCTCTATCGATCAGCAGATGCCATCATCTCCAGAAGGTCTCACTTCACAGTTTAGCTTGAGGGTTCAGCAAGAAATCCCATCTGGGACACAGGATTCTGGAATGTGGGGGGGGGTCTGCTTAGGATGTGGGTCTTATCAGGGGGGATAGAAGGCTGATAGATTCTGGTGGGTTTGGAGATGGGCCTGGATAATAAAGGTGACACATAAACCTGACAGATACCCCCCCCCCCCCAAAGCTCACTGCCCCTCCCTCATTTCCTTGACTCTTCTGCATATTGCTCGTAAACCGTGTGAGAAGACCTGCTTTTGGGAAGCTTGCCTGGGGAATCCAGATAAGCCAGCGCCGATTCCGCTGGGAAAAGCATGTTCCAGATCCTCCATCCATGAAGGTCATTCCGGTCTGTAAAGACCACGATGAATGGGGGGGGGAAATCAGGCCATGGCACGGTCATCTGTAAAAGGACCCCGCTAAGTGGGCATGACCACTGAATTGCCTCTATAAAACTGTAAATATTTTATTCTCCCTCATACCCCCGGCGTTAGCGTTTATAGCCTAAAAGTAGCAGATTCGCTGAATGAGTCATTGTGGGATTAAAGGAGCTTTAGTTAATAGAAGACCAGAAACCTTTTTTCGTACCCGCATAGAGTGCCTTTGTTCAGCTGTTTGACTGTAATATATGAAGTTGAAAATGATACACTCTGCTGATTCACCTGACTTAATTTACCTGCCTTAATTATCGAAGAACACTGGGTTATAATGAAGTGTTTGAAGACCCGTCTAAGCGGAAATCAGCATTAATTGCTTTCGGAATGTTGTTTGCTTTGCTTGCTTCTCGTTACATTCGGAATCCTTGCTGCGTTTCGCGTTTTCTGTGATGCCAGGCTTCGGCAGGTGTGGATTTCGCCGTGACACGGGACTGCTGTGATGCTGAGGGTGAATTGTCTTGTTTTCTTCTATCCGTCTCGACGTCAAGATTCTCCTGGCTGTCGTTTCTGAAGGGGACACAGGGCGAGACAGACGCGGAGGCACGTTGGATTTTTACAGAGACACGACATTTCATTCGTCACACAGATGGCCTACCAGGCTCTTTGGGGAATCTGGCAAGAAGCTTCCTAAAAATGGATCATGGTTATACCCCTGAATGGTGGTCCCATCCTTCTTTGGGGCCCTAAGCAATATTTCATTACCCTAGCTAACATTTTTCATCTTCCTTCCCGTTCTGACAGGCTGATCAGATGGGGCACCCCCTGGTGGCCACTGGGCCCTAAGCGGCTGCTAAGTTCGCTTATGCCTGGACCTCTGGTCAAACACGGCTTCTTCTTCAGATCCGATCCAGTGACATACAGGGCCTACAGATTAGGATGATGCACCATTCTGCTGTACAGGAGGTCCATCAGATAAGCACAAATGGGAAATGTAGTCTCATTGAGTCCCATTTGCACTGTCCTGTCAGAAGTAGTGGAACATCTCAGTGCCTGAAGAGAATTCTGTGTAGATGATGCATAAAGACAGTGGAATGCCACGCCGTCCAGCACAGAGTCCCGACCTCAGTCTGACAAGACATCATCTGTAGGAATCTGAATGCACTATGACAGGGAGAAGACTGCAGAGTAGTACTGTAAGCCCTACGGGAGGTGCTGAGCTCAAAGCCACCAGCATTCTGGCATAAGTTAGCAGAAGGTCCAACTTTGCTCACTGAAAAGCAGTCAGGACACAGGAGAACTAACTCTCAATACAGACTAAATAAAGACACTTTTCACTCATAGACATGCATGCTCCATCCTTAAGACAGGATAACGTATAAAGTCACTCTATACATTTCATTCATTTATATTATTTTATTTAGCCGGCGTTTTTGTCCTAAACGACTTACAAGTGAGGTAAATAGCACATCGCAAACATACGGCTGTCGAGGAGGTGACTAGACATAAGTGTAGCAGTGAAAGTCCAGGTATGAACATCTACCAAACAAAGCAAGAACTTAATAAAACTATAATTCAAATATGCAGAAGTGGGACATTAAGAAGATTCCGGAAATGTGAGATGGTATAGACTAGTGCAAGTGTCCCTGGGGTAGATGGAGCTTCAAGCATTTCTTTGAGGTGGGGGCGGGAGGATCCGATGACCAAATGTATTTCAGAAGCTCATTCCACCATCATGGGGAGTAAACAATTTAAGACTCTCTGTTCCGTGTCATTTGCTCTGTAGATACACTGCTGATGTTTATCACGTTACATCAGTCATCAAATACTACGCGACTGTATGAGGTTTTTAAGTATTTACCCGTTTCAGACTTTCATCTTCTCCTTTAACAGACCTCAAGCTGGTGATGCGTATGAAAGGAAAAGACATTTTACACTTTTCAGATCTCAGGGTGTCCCAAATTGTTGGCCGCTTTTGGGTCGTCTGACTCTGGAAGGCTGTTTTTCACACCGGGGTTTATGTCTGAGCAAAGCTGACCTCGTTATTCTTATAAATTATTCACCCTGCATGGGCTTCAGCTTGGCACAAGCTTATCTGGGGTGCATCATGTAGGGTACGATTTGGTATTTACGGTCTCCCTGCAGCTTGACCACCACTCTCAGAGGTACATTTGTACAACCGCTGTCAGGTTATTAACGTGACTTAAATGTGCGAAGAGCTGGATTGGCTGTCACCCTGAAATATTCACTGTCCCTGTGTCCTTATTTGACATTCCCATTCTTGGCGGTCATAATTAAACTTCCCCGAGTCAGAATCCTTTGGAGAATATATGTGGTGAACAAAGTCCAATTAGGATGTGAACGGCATGGGGAGAAAATGTGCCGTCTATACCTCCCACTTCCACTAGGGGGGAAAGAGGCACTGTATTTCGGTAATGGGCACTTGCTCTATGCATTTTTCTTTGTTGGTAATTACAGAGAGGGATGATAGCATCATCGCTAACGTCTCTCGCATTGCGTAAGATGCTGTACTTTGCGCCTGCCAAGTTCCCGCCGGTTTTCTGTGGAGCATCCAGGCTTCGTAATGACGAAGGATCACTCGCTTGTTGGAAACACAGTCACTCCGTCAGGGAGGAGAGAGGCTTAATTCTGAACACTGTTTAGCTGACATTTTATTAGTTTCTCTGCCGTATTGAGGGAGTCTCTGGAATGTTCTTCCTGCAAGCGTCCTGCGGCTAATTCACTTCCTTTTGGAATCCGTAGACTAAGGCACATCTGACATCCTTGCAAGCCAAGTTATTTTAACTACCTGCTCTCTCCAAGGCCGAAAATTCATCCTTGGGATCTCTGATTTGACGGCCCCCATCTCTCCTGGTCAACTCGCATCCGCAGTATGAGAAGGGGCTAAATTAGCTAAATCAAATAAACACATTTGGTCCGGTTGAGTAAAACCCTTGCCGTACACCGTGACTGTCCGTAGAGCTCGCCGCCGGTGTCCCTGGCCCCCACCCTCGTCGTGTTTTAATTAACATCAGATCACAAGCGAGTATGGAGCCCTGGCAGATGGGTTTGTTAGCGACACGCCACGGTTGGCGGAGGACGCTGGTAATGCTGGAAGGTCCATCGAAAGCCCCCCTGCTGCCCCCCTCCCCCGGTTTTATTAAGACAAATGACGTGAATCACAGCAAAGCTTTGGTGGGTGGGAGGCTGGCATCGGCCCGGGCCTTGGGCTCTGCAGCAGACTCTGGCTTAACCAATCACTCTTCCATGCTGCTCTTTGCCTAGGGGGAACATTAGGGGAGGAGTGACTGAAATCAGAAAATCCAACTTTAAATTAAATCTCTAATCAGTTAATTTGGCATAAGCTGGCATATTCTGGACTTACTTGACATTTCAGGCCTAAAATTTCACTCTTGGGTCCTTCACATGTGGCTGAGGCCATCGTATAGGAACTTGTGTGCGGTCCGTAGGTGAGTGGGTTTCACAACCCTGAATGGGTTTGACGTCACAGGTGGACCGCCGATGATGTGGATGAAAACTTTTCCACTGCCACCAAGAACTGAGCTCCAGCCTAGCCATACCCATGTCGTACCCAAGCCATACCCGTGCTGTATCTGTACTGTACCCGCACCGTACCCGTGTCATACCTGCACCGTATCCACGCCATACCCGCACCGTACCCATGTTGTACCCACGCCATACCTGAGCAATACCTGCGCTTACTAGCAGGGCCGAAATCATGACCAAGCCAGCTGGTTGTGTCACCATCACCTAATTGGTTGAAATGCCAGTGTTCTGCATTGATATATATGGATTATCTGAAGGAAAAAAGGCCATATGTTATATATTATTCATTGTTAGTATTATCACACATCACAAAGTATTCCCGATAACTCAGAGCATAAAAATTCCTACTTAAAACAGTACTATAGAACAGCTAAGTAGAATGAATTTGTGATGCAAATTTACATAAGCGAATGCTAATTCCGTTAGGATTTGATGCACATAAGAGCGATTCTCACAGATGTGCTAGTGGAAATCAGCACACAGTAAATCATGATGTACACCATGTGACCAGTAAATAAGCATCTCTTGGGTTTTACATCGCTGTCATTCTCCAAATCCCGCCTTTACCGAGCCGGCCCTTCTGCAGTGGAAAGTCGAAGTGAACTGGAAACGCGCTGTAACTAGCCTCTCTTTGCGGTACAACTCGGGTACAGTTCGGTTCCGGTATGCCAGTGGAAAAACGGCGTAGATGTCTGTCTTTTACTCATTCTTTCATAGGCCTTAAATCTGAGGCCTGGCTAGATGGACACATGAGACGATTCCTTGTCCACCTGACGTCTCCCACAGGTGCTGGAGATACATTCCACATGCCCCGGATATACTGGCAAGCATTAGCCGACCCTCCCCCCGCCTGGTCAATTTCTACTCATTGACTGCCTCAGACTTAGTTACTTAACAACAAAAAGCATTTATACAGCAGGTGGTTTCACTGCAACAATTCTTTTCAGTTTGAATTAACTCGATCTCATATAGTGCGTTTCCGAGCACAGTTACCTCAAAGAGCTTAACATTTTAACAGGAACATTACAGAGTGAAAAAAACAGTTAAAATTACACAGTGGTGAAAATATACGTTGAAAATAGCTGGAAGACGACTGAGAATTGGGAACAAAGACAAGTAGTTAGAGGATAAAAAAAATCCTTGGGGGTCCAAATGGCTGTGAATTGGCCCCCCTTGCTATGCAAATTTTGCTAAACACTAGGCAGAAATAGGTGTGTATGTGTTTGAGGTCAGGAATGGACCTCTGAGAGTCTGTTTGGCCATCTGTTGGGGCAGCCATGTTGGGTCGGTATCTGTGGTGCGGGTCAAGGCTGTGAAACCACTCCAGGAACTGCAGTGCATGTCCATCTCCTTACCCAGCAGGTCGATGTGCTGTCTTGCAGGGTGCCAGGTAAGCAGATTCCCATCCCTGTTTTTCCGTCACCTTCCTGTTAGCGACCGTTTCCTCATGTGCAGAAGCGTAAACCGTTGATGGCAGCAGCACCACGTGCTGACGAAGAGGCTCCGCCCACATCTCGCTCCCCCCACCCAGCCACCCCCCCTCCTTGCGCGTCCCCGTCCGTTCTGGTCTATTTCGGGCCTCTGCATTTCAGGCGCCACCTGCGAGTGCTTTAATTAGCTCACATCTGCTTCCTCTCCATCAGCACCGTGGCTAATAGATGCTGCCTGGCTCTTGCTGGCTTCACCGTGGCCTGAAAGCGGCCTTCTGCTGCGGCCCCCAAATAGACAATCTCATTACCCCCCCGTGGTCACGTTCCCTAGTGCCGGAATCTCTCATTTCCTTATGTGTTAATTACCTCCTTTCGACAAAGATGGCTGTATTCGGAAGCACGCTTTCCCATGCCAAAATGAGCTATTACGGTAAAAAACATGCAAATGTACAGTTACAGCATTTTTTCCATAAATACACATGAAACAGATTTAAGGGTGACATGGGAAAATAAATAAGACGTTTTTTTAACCCAATATTGTTCCCTGGTTTTCTGAAGTAAACAATTTTAAAATGAAAAAGCCCCCATGATATTCAAAAACATGAAGCAGTATTGAAACTGAACAATATTGGAATTTATGCAGCCATCTGTTTGTATTTTCCAGTGATGCACAGTTTGGTGCAGGTGTATTATCACAGCACAAAGTTTCTTGAAATGGAAAAACAGCATGTTAAAGAGATAAAAGGTTTTTTTGTTATGTCTTCCAAACAGGTTTGCGTAGCAGCTATTCCTGCAGCGTGTGCAACGTGATCCTGAACTCCATCGAGCAGTACCACGCACACCTCCGGGGCTCCAAGCACCAGAATAAGTGAGTGGCCCTGCTAACGAAGCTAACAGAGACTTGCCTTAGTACCTCGACAATGAGTGTGTCTGCTAATGCTAACCCGGCTAAAGTGTCGTTGCTAGCTCAATGAGTAGCCCTGCTAATGCTAATGTAGCAAAATGCTAATTCAAGGTTGCATTACTGCTTTAATCGGTAGTTCTGAGAACACTACATACTTTAGCATGTATCCCCAGTATGTTGGATTGCCACGTTCAATCTGAAGAAATACTGGATGCCAAACCCTGGGTCTCTGATATTAAATTTTGCCGACCGGTGGAAGACAAATTGCATGCATTATTGGTTCAAAATTGTGCAGCATTTTAGTTTTCAATAAAGCGGAATACTTAACTAACGTTAAGACAAATTGACAATATCCCACTTAACAGTGTTAATGGAACACAAACGGGCATATTTTAGGCCTTACAGGCTTCAATCGGGGCGTCTGTGACCTCATTCTTGTGGGGTAAAAGTCAGCCTCCCTCAGACATCTTCTGTGGACAGTTTACAGGGCAATATTTGCCAGTTTGAAATGCAAAATTGATTAACACCAGTACTCCATGTTCGCATCACTATCCTGTTGAAATTGTCTTCATGAAAAGGACAAGGCCTTAAAATGGTTATTGCATACATTGTATACATCACTGTTCCCATATACCACACTGTCAGCCTTTGAGTCAGAAGGAAACAAACCACCGTATATAATCCCGCAAAAAATTAAGTACATAAACAGGGATGTGAAATATCCCATAGGTGTATTTTTAAGATGGTATGAGCTTTGATAGATGAAACATTATCTTAGATGTACCAGAGAAGCATTTCAGGTGGGGAATTAATTGAAATAAGGTAACCTCACAGATCTGTAATAGCGTATATTAATGTCAGTGGCCAATTCTAGTTTGCTGGCTTGCAAAGCCTTGTCTTCCACACTCTGCCAGCTGTTAACAGTCACAGAGCCGTGCTCAGCAGAGGAGAAAATGTTGAGGAAGAGGAGTTATGGGCAACAGGCTTGTTTTCATCATTTGGTGCATGAGGCAGAGGGGCTCGATCAGTCCTCTGAATCAAGCACAGCTCTCACCTGCTCCTGCTGTGCCCTCCCCCCCCCACGTTGAGTGGAGGGGAGATGCCGGATGTATTCATTACTTAGCCGCAGCGGCGTCCTGTCTCCCGGACGTACCCCGTTTCCTGCCCTGCCAGGCTCTTTATTAAAGCGGGATGGGACCACGTCAGGGTCGGGCCGCGGAGACAAATTGGAATTCTGGCAACATGTCGGCCAGCCTGACATTCTCGACGCATGGCAATTGCACGCGGAAGCCGACCTCCCATCTTCCAGATGGTCTTCAAACATACACCCAAGAAGATGCTTCTGCTCTTGGGTCCTGTCGCCCCCCCCCCCCCCGCCTACCATCCACTGTCACAATTTATTTTACCCTCTTTCAAACCACAAACCCGTAGAAGGTCATTTGTGATTTTTCGATGGCTGGTTATATTCAGGCGTCGGGGAAACCAATGGTCCCGCTGTGCTTGATTGGGGGGCATTCATGACACGACTATTGGCCATCTAAGCTAAGTGAGCATTAGCCTGTGGGCTAATGCCCCATGAGGGCTTAGTCGCCATTTAACTCATTCGCAGGAGATTCAATCGTGCTTCTGTTAAAGCGGGTAGTCCACAGTAGGTGGCTTAAAATACTATTATGGGCTGGATCTCCACCACAGAAAAAAACAGCACAATATTTATGTGTTTAAAGATGCCCTATTACAAATTAATTCATTAAAAACAACAGGCACATGCCAACAAAGCGCTCCTGCACACTCCTCTCTCATCCCGAGTTGCCCGGCAACCCATTGCCTTGGAAGGGAAAGGAGGAGAGCTCCGTGTCGGACAGATGCTATCACGCAGCGTGGAGGTGAGCGTGGTGTGGCCGTCCGCCGATAGCGCGTGCCAGCGCTCAGAACGTCATGGGCGGCCATTATCCTAATCTCTCCCGGCAATGCTCACATGGAATCGTTGCACTGGGAGATAAGGATGGAGGAAAAATTGGCCTGTAATGATAAGAAAGGAATCATTATTAAATGCATATTAGAGGAAACAGCCCCAGGGCATCAATTTGGGTGTTTTTCATCTTAAATGAGGCGTTTTTAAGTCTTCTAAGCAAGAATATTACAGATATGTATTGCAAAACAAACGATGGAGAGACACTTAGGTTTGGGTGGGGGTGGGATTCCTACTGGGAGGATGGTAGCATATTTTTACAGAGGATGGGTAACGACGCTTCTTCTGCCTAATGATGTTTCAAACGATCTGAACAGCTGTATCCTCCTCGCAGATCAACATTAAAAACACGGATCTAAGCAAGTTTTGCTGGAAGTTTGTTGCAAAGGCCGCTATTAATGGATGTTTACCAAATTAAAAAAAAAAACATATTTCCGCACCATTGGTTTTAAAACGGTGGCTTTAATGACGCGGAGGGACTTCACCACCCTTTGTTTGTGTGCAAACTTTAATCGGCGTGGATGATTACAAATACTTCAAGGGGCTTTATCTCGAACTAGTACAAATCCACAGGGTAACACTGTGCTCTATAAAAAGCAGTAAAATCTTTGTATTTTTTTTGACATGAAGTAATTTTAGCTCATTCAGAGTGGGTCTGCAGATTTTGGTGTGCCTGTATAAAAATGCCAAGGGTGGAGAGAAATGGCTCATTTTTGATTAAGTCTGGGTATGGGCTGCCCTCTCAGACACCTGTCACCGCTCCCCTGTGTTGTTGTCTACCTCTGTTTGTTGCTTTTTCTTAGCTTTATTAAGCAAGGTTGCGTAAAAAAAAAAATTCAGCCCCCTAAATTGCCTGTATGATTGACTCATCCCGTGTTCTGGAATATGAGTCTCGTCACTGTGGCGTCGCAGCCTGGCCTGCAGGAGGCCCTGTGGGTGTTGCGTGTCAGAGCGCAAAGGCAGCTTAGCTGTGACAGATCAGGTGGCCAACCCATCACCTGCCCCCTCCCAGCCACTTCCACAGACCTTTTCATCCCTCCCCATCCCCGTCGGACTGCTCAGGCAGGTTCAGCTAACAACCTAACTAGTTAGGACAAGAGTATTTATAGTCCAGGCCTGTCTTCATGCTCAGCCTTTCTGCCAGTAGTGTGTCCTGGCCTTTGTCCATTTCATAGCTGAAACCACAGAGGACAGAGGGGAGTGACCTGGGATTCGTCCCTCTCCCCACGGGGGCCCGTTGGCCTGCTTGGCTTCTAAGGGCTGTGGTGAGAATGGAAAATCTCGCCTTTGTCTCCCCGCCAGCTGCCCTTGTCCTTCTGTGGCATAAATGTTGCAGCTACGTCGTGTATCTATCAACGAGTCACACAAAAAGTGATGCATGGAATAACTCATCTATATATCTGCTCTTAGAACTCCGTTCCCCTTACTTCCGAGCCGACAAGCCAACACACGCATACATACACCTACTTAAAAGTCCCAGCCGAAAGGCTGCCAAGAAACTTTGATTCTGTGAATATTGTCTTTACGATATGATGACTCCAGCCCACTCCCCTCTGTCATACGCATCAAAGACGAGACTCTTGATCCACAGCATTGACGTCACTGGCCCTTATCTCCTAGCTGCCCTCAGAAGATTAGGTACCTCTTATCTGTTACTGGGAGTAGTCATACTGGGCCAGTAGATCATTTTAGGATGAGATGGGGCAGGGGAAGGTTTTGCCAGGATGATGTGGGGGTGGGGGGGGGTGCAGGAGGTCCAGCTCTCACCTCTAGGACTTTTTTCCTTGTTAACTCAAAGGGAAATTTATGGTGTGTTCGGTGTGCAAGTGGGCCATAACCGATCGGATAAAGAAGTGATTCAGCAGCAAGGAAGAGGCAACGGAGAGAGAGAATAATGGGGGCAGGAGGCGGAGGGACCCGGGATTCAGGATATTAGAAAGTCAGTGTTATATCGTCAACCGAACTGACGTTACATACTAAAATATTCAAAGGAAATGGACCATTTTTTGCGAATGGAGTACATCCCGTTATCATGCGCAATCTACCTAAATATTAATATAGATATTAATAAGTATAATATGTTTCTTTATTAATTTATCTTGTGCGGTATGCACAGCAGCTAATTTAGTATTAGCGGTGACTGTGGGGGAGCAAAGTAGCTATGGACTCCCCATCTCTGCATCCCGAGAACGAGAGGGACATATGCCATTAAACATTCATTTCTGTTTCCAGCAGTCAAGTGGTAGTGGGGTTGGGGGGGCTGCTTTTCTCCATTCATTCTCTTCTATCTGAATGACCACACTGTGTGCTTGAGGCCATGTAGTAGTTGTGGTTGAGTTGGACTCTGCAAGGTTGAAGCGGAAACCCCAGAATGAGACACCAGCTGTCCACCCTCACTGCCCCCGAGTTTCCCCAGGGCTGGGGGAGCAAAAGGCTAAAGAGGCTGTAGCAGACAGCATTTTCGGTTATTGCTGTGTTCCTGCTCTTCTTGGAGCAGGATCTGTTCCATTAATCTATCACTGGTCTTCTCATCTCCTGAAAACGAATTATGCTGCTTGTCTGGCAGAATAACCAAACTAAAAAAGCGAAGGACCAAGAAACTCCCACCAGCATCAAGCCGTCGCTCTCGCAAGTACTAACATTAAAGTTTAATTTGCAGTGTGACTCTCTGTTCCATCTTACACTGCAGTTTGCTTTGGCAGTGAGCGATAGCACGCAAGCAAGCCGCTTCACTGTCACCTCAAGCTCTCGCTTCTCGTATGTTTTTTTTCCCCATGAAAAAAGCTTCAGATGCACTTCCCTGGTCTCTGGATGGTCTTTATATGGGGCATAAAATACCCCTGTTTGCAGCAGGGGCACCTTAAAAGCTTTGGTAGAAGGAGAAAGGGCTTGAGAGATGAAGTGGTGGACCATAGCGAGGCAGGGGGTCCCATTGGCTGTAGGGATTTAGTGGCCGTGCATGTTTAGGCAGTGAGGAGCCTGGCTTTGGAGATGTTTTACACACCACAAGCTGTACTGTCATTCAGACAAGAGAGAGGAATGGATCACAGCCCCCCTCCCTCGTCCATCAGTGTTCCTTCCCTTAGAAATAGCTGGTTGAGCATCAATGAGATTCACCAACAAGGCCAGAGGCTGCACTGAGTGCTTAGAGGACTTCAGCCGTTCAATTCGCCCATCTTATCCGATAGAATCCTGCTGCTCGTTGTCGTATCTTCCTAGCATCTTCCTCTTCAATCCAGGGCCACATCATCTATTCAATCACCGTGCACGTGAAATCTCCATTTTGTCCCCATAATGTAATATTCCCATAACCCACACACACACAGACACACAGGTGCACACACATAAATTTACAAGCAGTTTGTGCCGCGACATGAAATCCTTTGTCCCACTGGGAGGTGGACGATTGCTTGGTTGCCATGGCGCCCTAATCAGATACCCTCACATGTACCATTGACTGAATCCCTCCCATCAGCCAAAATCACTGCTTCTTAACCGGTAGTGACTGTAATTTAATATAACTATGGCTGAAAGTATTCTTCTTCCTAGATTAAAAATGTGATTTAAAAAATGATTTTGGCACTCATTTTTCCCCAAACATTTTTGCTGAATATTTCTTTACTCTTTTTTTTTTTACACAGTAAGAACATATGTTCTGTTGTATAAAGCCGTACACAATCATAGGCCTTCTTATTTGCGTTTGTAGCCTTCCTGATCGCTTTAACCAGTCTGGTCATTCTCTTCTGACCCTCTCTCATTAACAAGGTGACAGAACTGCTGCTTATTGGATACTTTCTGTTTATTGCACCGTTCTCTGTAAAACTCTACACACCAGTATGTGAAAATCCCAGGAAGGGGGCTGTTTCTCAGAAGCTGGGACCCCCATATCTGGCACCAGCAATCACGCTGTGTTTAAAATCACTTAGATCACACGTCTTAGTAATTCTAATGCCTAGCCAATCAGGGGCTGAGCATCCTGACCCTGTCGGTTTGTTATATAGTTGCAGCCACTTGATTGGCTGTTTGCGTTTGCTGTTTGTGAGCAGGTGTACCTAATAAAGTGGCCATTGGGTGTTTTATTGTTTTATGTTGATCATGAGTGCAAGTTTTATGAGAAAGATTTTATATTAGACTCATATAATAGATAAATATCACAGAAGAATATAGAAAAATGATTTTCTGCCAAACCAAGGAGGTCATGTTGCCCCTTAAAACACTTATTAGACCTGACATTTTCTTTGAATTGATGGGAGTTGGAATTTTTAATTTTCGTGTTTCAACAAGCCAAGTGGGTACTAGGCCAGCAGAGTATGAATTTTATGTACCTTGCTGTGACAGTTTGGCCTGCCAGGACAAATCCTCCCCCACCCCCCATTTCAGGAGTCTGAACTTTCTGGAATAGGAGTTTTTTCTTGGCAGCACCCCGAACTTCATCTTAGTGAGGTTTGGGCCACATTGTCTGGTGCCTGGGGGTTGCCAAGGCGACAGGGATTGTGCCTACTGTCTGTGTGCTCTGTCTGGGGCACCCCGGTGCACATTCCCCCTGTGTTTTGTCTTCAGAGACGCAAGGAGGGATCCACAGGGTGTAACATTATTTTTCATTAAAGATCATAGACTGACAAACGGCTGACAGAAACTGTGGAGGTACCAGTATGATTCTAGACCCCAAGTGTTTCCCCTGGCTTGAGGCTAAGCTTGCGATCATGTCATTTAAGCACTCCCCACCATGAAAACGCTTCAGAATGAGGAGAGCGGGCATGAATTTGCCCCTCAGCTGTAATCAGCCAGTGCGACATGCCCTGTATTGGACTCAGGAGGATGTGGGTTTTAATGTTGATAGGCAGGATTTGTGTGTGCCAACCACTCCATCCCGCTGTTGTCTTTCTTCATTAAAATAGAAAACCACGGCGATTCAGGGTGACAGCAGTGTAAATCTGGAGGAGAGGATGTTTCATTACCCATTTCCTGAAGGTGATTTGACAAGCCACGTGTTTTTTTTTCTCATTAAATGTTGAGCGATGGTGTCACTCGGGGTGGATGAGTTTGAAACGTTCCATTCGGCTTTATGGTGGCGCCCTGAAATGCGACGGTTGCACGGTTTGCCCGTCCAACCTCCCACATCTTTGCTGGTTTTAGAGGCCCATGTGGACGCCCAGGTAATGCCACGTCCTATCCATCCAAAGCAATAATCAGCACTTTACTGTAGTTGTCCTGGAAATCTTTCAAACGACTAGCTTAAATCCATCTGTTGAGTTTTGGGAGCATGAAAACCGGAGGGTTTTGGAAGGGGAAGAGGGGAACCAACAGTGGGAAATCCAAGAATCGCTCAGGGACTCCACTGGCTAGATCTGTGTTTATTTTTTCAAAGCTCCTAGAGCTGAAAATTGCACTTCTCAGGGGTAAACAAGGTCTATTTCTAGGCTACCCTTTCTCCTACTTATCTCTGTTCTAATTAATTTCTTAAACTACAGCGTTGGAAAGTCTAGCCCTGGAATAAATATTTCACAGACTAATTGAGAATATATTACTTTCACAATTAATTAGCCAACGCGGAGAATAGAGCCCATCTTCAATATTAAAATGATCACTTCTTAAAAGCCATTTCAGCTGTGGAGCAAGACAGGAAACAATGCTAAAAGTGAATGTGACATATTAGGAATGAGATGTTATATAGGAATGATGATTGAACCTTCTTGTTTATTCGAAGTGCAGGTCTTAGCAATATAAAAGGATAATTGAGGGCTGCATTTAACAGACAACCAGCACACTTCTATAGGCAAATGTTGTGCTTTCTGTACCAATGAATAACGTATTTTGCCACTGTTTAAGGGGGGGGGGCACCAATCCCAAATTGTCTAATGTGGGTACCCCCCCTAGTCGCACCATGGCCAAAATTTACTATAATTAAACACATGTTCCGACAACCCTTTTGGGGGTGGTCAGGGGCAGGTTTGCAGTTTTTGGAACACCGCTCAAAAAGCCAATTTGGCACACCCCCCATGTAATGATTCCTTGTAGCCACCAGGGGGCCAAACTTTGGGAGGCCCACACAAATGCATATTTAGAGTGGTGGTAAAGCTCACCCATGGCCCACTCATAGGTTTTCCTCTTTGACTCTCCCTCCTTTGCGCTCCCCCTTCTACCTTTCCTCATCTTTCCATTGAGATAGCGGGGCAGATGCTCAAACTATGGCCCCCGCCAGTCAAGTTCGCCCACAACTTCTTACTTGGCCCATTTAACCACAAAAAAAAGTTTTAGAAAAAGCAATTTACTCCTCTTGTTTTGTAGTGCTGTACAGAAGGGCGCGCAGTTCATTAAGGGTTTCCCCTTCGGCAGTCAGGGGTAATGGTTAAGAACACTGGGCCCAGACACACATGCCGTCTGGTGTCCTTCCCTCTCAGCTGGGACCCTGCTGTTGTCCCCTTGAATTGGGTGCTTAATCTGTTTCAATAAGCACACAGCTGCAGTACTAGGAAAACTTTCCTGTAGTCTGGGAATAGTGCAGTTACAGGGCAGAGTACCAGGAGCTCCTGGCTTCTATGAAGAGACATTCGGTTTGGGGACTGTGAGAAGCAACCTTGTTCCCTTTCTCTCTTTTCAGCTTGAAGCAGCATCAGAAGTGAGGATCCATCATCTCATCAAGGGATGTCACCCTGCCCCCCCAGGAAATAGCACAGATCACTGGGCTGGGGGACCTGCTGGACTTGTATGGACACATACTTCCTTTATGATGTCATAGTCGAGGCTCACGCCCCTGGACTTCATCCCAAGGGTTTGATCCCTCGCAATCAAAACCATGACTGGCCCACAACACCGACAGCAACACATGGACTTGTGTGATGGAGATACAGGTGACCGCTTATATGCCTCTAGAGTCAATGATTTCATATACTACCTGAACTTGGGAATGAGATCAACAATGATAGTCACATAAAAAGTAAAAAGTGATGACAGCTACACTCAGTAGGGGAAGACTGCAAATTTTGACCTGATAATGAGAGCCGGTCCCCAAGAAGAAAGCCGTTACACTCTGAGTGGTTGGCCAACCTTCACATCGCCGATGACCTCAGCAGTCCAGCTGACTGTGGTCGGAATGCTGGCCTGGAATCCTGGAGACCTAGAGTCACATGATCATGTAACAGGTCATATGACACTTTGCTGGCCAGAATTGTTGGTTTATCAAACTACTAGGAGAAATGATTGAATAGATGTACTCATTCTGATCTGATAGAGATTTTTTAGAAAAAAAAAACAAAGGATGTCATTCATAGTATGTATTTTAAACTTAATTTTGTGCAGGGATGCATCACTTAGGTGAAAAGATATATATATATATATATATATATAAAATATGAAATTATGTCGATATCTACTATTCTGCACCACATTGTTTCAGGATTGTGTGAGTTGCACTGCATTAAATTCCACTGTAAAATAATTTATAGGTTTATGTCTGATTGACAGAAAAATGGAACAGTCATGGTGCAGAAGAGTCCTTTAGTTCTGGAGAAAATCAGCCTGTTATTTTGTTATATAATAGCTTTTAGGTTTCCAAGAAATTATGAGTGACAAGTGTTCAGCTGGCTCTCAGGAAGTGGCTGATTGGTCAATTACAAGTACGCACTCAGCCTGAAGAACACATGGGATCAATCCTGTGGATTCTTTCGTTTGTATTTGTGTGAGAACAACAGATGAATCCAAAAAGCAGTGTGTCATTGCTGGGGTGTTTGTTTTTGTGTTGCGAAGACACAAAGGCCATCCAAAGATTGTTCAATAGCTGCACCATATGGTACCAGAACCTAAAACACAGTTTCCTGATTTATGCAAGAAGAACCAGACCAGAAAAAAAGATCAGGCGTTGAAGGGCAAAAAAAAGTCCATGGACATCCCTTTCCTGCTTTGGTCCTCATTTTCACTTGCTATTTCGTCCAATCTGGGACCACTTTTTGAGGATCTATGAATCAGAGACCTTTTGGAATTGAAAGTGTGAGCATTTGCGCTGACAAAGACCATGTCCTTTCTCTCCTGGAAGAATTGTACCGATCTACCAGGGGGAGAGAGCAAGATTTTGGTAAAGTGAATCCCCTTTACAAGCAAAGTTCCCAGACTGTAACATGGGCTGGTTAAACCTCCTATCGCACTCTTCTCAGTCTGCAGTATGGCTGTGGATGATGTCTCTCTTTGGACAATGACCATTCAGGCCAGTAAAGAAGGGTTAGTTTAACTTAAAGGAATCAATATCAGTCACTTCCAGTTTTAATCTATACTATATGCAATATACACTATTTCAAAATTCGAGGCGAGTTTTGTCACATACTAACACTGAGTTGTTTATTAAACGGTCGATTTTTCAAATTTCCAGCTTTGTGTTTTGCCTGACTGAGTCCTCCAGTCGTTGTTTATCCATACATGAGATGCATATTATTTATAAACCGTCTCTTGTTAAAAAAAAAGAAGTGTTTTTGATAATCAATAAACTGTGTACTTGAAGGGCTCACGTGGGAGAGTGCTTTGTTAAATAGATGGAAAACGTTCTCGGTGTCTGTGACGGCCAGTAATTCGTCCTTTTCTAACCTTTGTCTCCAATCGTTCCGTCTTTCACCTCTATTGTCTCGTTATGGTGCTTTGACATTAACAGATTGTCAGCATTAGCCTTTCTCTTTACTTTTAATACACCTGCTATTGGCAAAAAGAAAAATCTGTCACGCCCTGACAGATACCGGCGGAAGCACCACAGCTGCAGAGGAAAACGCATTCTTGATAGACGAATGAAAGAGAAAGAGACAGCCCCTCTCCCTCCTCAATGGAGACTGTAATCTATCTGTGTCACTGAAAGATACCTAAGGATTATTCTGCAGACTATGTCACAAATGGACTAGGGTTTCTGTGAGAACTGTATAAAGTCCATCCATCCATCCATCCATTCATCCATCAATCCATCTATTCTATAACTGCTTTTGTACCAGATAGTAGGGAGCCTATTGAGGGCACCACAGGGCACAAGGTGAGTCCATCAGAGAGCGCACAAACACAGACAGACAGACACACAGACAGACAGACACACACACAGACAGACAGACACACACACACACAGACAGACACACACACACAGACAGACAGACATACAGACAGACACACAGACAAAGACACACACAGACACACACACGTATGTATCCTCATCTTTGTGGGGACCGTCCATTCATTTCTATGGGAAAAACCCTAAACCCAACAATGACAACCTTAATCCCTACCCAGCCCTAACCTTAAGCATACGTGACCAAACAAAATGCATGACTTTTCTAATTTTTTGATTGCAGTCACAGATTTTTATAGGAGAATATCCTTGTGGAGACCGAAAAAATCCCCACAACGTCAAAATAACAAGTTTTTATCACCTTGTAGGGACATTTGGTCCCCACAAAGCAATATATACATAACCCCCCTCCACATACACACACACACGCACAGTCCACATATCCATGTCCTTATTGGGATTCTGACCATAATCCCATGGGATGTATCCTGTTATTGTCGTTACAGACGAGGCCAAGAGATAGTAGATCTTGTAGCCGCTCTTTAATAAAGAATACCATCAAGAATCGAATCAATGATATTTTGTGAAACACCTTTTCAGTGCATGGTGTGTGTCCCTCATCTGATTAAATTTATTAATCTCGCAAATCCCTCCTCTTGTTTTTCCGTTTCCTCTGTAACGACACCATACACTTGTAAAATTGTAACATATTCAATGTTAGAAATGAAATATTAGAAGTGTATCTTGTTTATGCTCCGCTTCCTTTGTTTGTGCCCTTCCTTCGCCCACGTTTCTGGCCAATTGGCTCGTGAAGGAGGCAGAAGAGCAGGCGTGCCATGACTCATCCATCAGGTCGCTCACGCGCCATCGTCTCGATGGTCCCGGGATGCCCCGTGGTCTCCATGGTGACGGGCGAACGTAAACACAAGGCGGAGGGCAATCCAGTATGAACTGTTTCTGCTAGCTAACGGTGCACAGCTGAGGAAACCTTCTTTAACATGTATGCAGAGAGTAAAAGTCCAGACCAAGATTTTGTTTCAACCAACCAGTTAACTGTAAAGAGTCACAGTCACAGGGTACTGAACTGGATGGTCGAAACAAAATCTTGGTCCGGACTTTTACTCTTTGGACCTGAACTACCCACCTCTGCATGCTGTGTATGTTTCCAAAACAATATGACCGCATCACGATTATTCGGTTTTTAAATGTTAGAACACCACTGGGATTGTACCATTGTGCCCTTGGCAAATTTTTAATTAAACATAGATCTGTACCGCTGACCTTTTGATTTGGCATGTTCACAAAAAAGCATGCGGATCTGACGGCGTCACAAAATAATCAATGAGTTTGATTAAACTGGATTTACTGCAGTAAAGTCAAGCAAGACACAGACGGCAAGCAACTTCAACAGGATCATCTCACTCACTTTGGGCAGCAGACCACAGGAGACAGGCACCCTGCCAGCCCAGGACACATAGAAACACAAGGCGGACAGCTTCTCAGTATGGATCATTCTTGCTAGCTAACCATGCCCTGTGAGGAAACCTTCTTTAACATTTAGTACCAATTGCCTATGAATTTAGCTTGTCTGTAAAAGAAAACTCGTCTCTCATGGAGTGAGTATCTCACTGGAGAGAATGTCTGGAAGTACACTCTGCACTATTGCCGTTTTGGAAAAGATGAGGCTGGTGTCTCATAAAGCAGGATATTTTCATCACAAACCACTTCATGAATGTCTGCTTTCATGTTTTCTTCAGATCATGCGTGGCCCAGCGATAATTTCTTACATTTTTCATGTTTCTACATTTTACATCGTCGCCACTGTCTCTGTCATCCGCCCCCTGACTGAAACACTGCTGTTGTTGAACGTCTAGACAGTGTATGCCCTTGGTAGGAATCCTCAGCAAAAAACTTTGCTTTTTAATGCTGCTTAAATATCTGATCTGATTTTTTTCTTCCAGCAGTCTATCTGGAAATTGCATCGCCATATGCCTATGGATTAATGACATCAATTATTAAGCTGCAGAACATCATGAACCCTTCCCAGATTTTGTTGCATTCCCTAAACAGATGGTCAGCTTAGTTTATTAAAATGTTTGAAATAAATGGAATGTATGCATGAGTAAATTTAACCAGCCTCAATATATGTTTTCAGAAAAATATGACCACGTCACCACTTGGTTTTTAGATGTTTGAACACCATTGGGATTTTACCATTGTCCTTCGGGTAGTATTTTAAATTAAACATAAATCTGTAGCACTAACCTTTTGATTTACCATGCTCACAAAAAAGCATGCAGATTTGGCGCTGTCAGAAAAGAATCAATGAATTTGATTTCAGCTGGTTTTATTTCTCCAAGATCAAGCAAGTACCGTCCCACCAAGCTGCCCGGCTTTCTGAAGTCTCCTGGGCAGAAGACCACCGGAAACCAGAATCTTCCAGGACTCAGGGCTGCCGACTGGATATGAAGTGTGTGGGAAAACGACTTGAGTGTAGATGATTGGTGGAGTCAAGGGACGTGAACCTGCTGGTACATTTAGCCACAGACTTGCAGATTCAGTTAAAGTCCTAAGGACCACCACCTTCATCTTGGAATAAACAGCTCTTTTGTTCTTCAGGTGCAGGATTGAATTTGTCTTGTGAATGTACCAAAGAAAAAGTCCTTGAGAATTAATATAGCCTCCCTGATGTGTTTTAGACAATCAATGTGCCGTTTACACAATCAGTCAGCTACTCTGTACTTTTTCGGCATTAGGAGCATCCCTTCAAACTTTCTATGAACCCATTCCTGGGGTATAAAGCCCAGGTGGCCATATTGATCCAAATCTGTGTCACCTTCAAGGCTGTCGTTATGCTGTTGTCATCAATAAGGCCTAAAGGGGGAGCCCCAGAGCAGATTTGGGTGGATATTCCACTAGAAATGCTGTGACTTTTAACAGAGAATCAAGCATTTAAAACAGAAAAAGTGGTGGAAGTCAGAAAAGCTTTGGAAGTTTGTGATCTACTTATTTATTTATGTATTTATTGCCTGCAGCTCAAAGTAAAGGAAAATGGAGGAAAAACTGATTTTTTTAATGAAGTTATAACAAAATGCGGGCATAAAAAATAAACAATGAAATAGACAGGGTGGATTGGCGCATTTCAGAGAAGCCATCAGGAGTCTGGTCCAGGTTGCCATGGAGAAATAATGATGTGGCGCTTTAGCTGC
This sequence comes from Mormyrops attenuatus, assembly GCA_026777985.1. NCBI lineage: Eukaryota > Metazoa > Chordata > Actinopteri > Osteoglossiformes > Mormyridae > Mormyrops > Mormyrops attenuatus. The sequence continues at coordinate 32,200 of JAODKC010002113.1, forward strand.
ATTGGTCTCGTTCAATCTTATAACTCAGTAGCAACCCAGTGACCTTGTGACATACAAGGGTCACGACAACCAATGTCCTGTGAGGTGTCAGACCGAAACTCCACCCCTTCACTCCCAGGCAGAAGCTGGCACACCCAGCAACAGTGACTGGCTGGAGAATGGGTCACATGATCAACCCCATGCCCTCATTGGTCCCACTGACATAATGAGGAGGGAGGCCAGATGACTTGATGGTAAGATATTTGCGGGACAAACTGACAATTGACCTCCAAAAGGGACTCTGCTGAACTGATTATCATATTTTCACCCTATGCCTTACTGAAGGGTTTTGTGTAGCTCTGTAGGTTAGGAGTGCATGCTTGTGTCTGCATGGTTATCAGTTGAATCCTGCAGCCAATGGAGTGATCATATCAATGCTGACACCTTGAACAAGGTCCTTAACAACAAAAACTGCTGTTGGGTGCTACAAAAATGGCTGATCGTGTGCTCTGACCCCAGGCTTTGCTCTCAGAGGACAGCTATGTGGGATATGTAAAAACCAAAGAATTCATATGTGCTTCTACAAATTGCAAATAAAGTTTAAATATTATTCCTAAAGTTTACTGGCAACCCATACTTATGAACAGACGCGCGTAAATTATATAAAAATTTCATATTAAATACAACGGTTCATGTTAATAAACAGACACACTACTTTGTGAGGCTCATTATTATTATTATTATTATTATTATTATTATTATTATTATGTACTGCATTCATATTATTCAGACCTACTTACTTAGAGACAGACTTAGGGAATGGATGTCATTCATAACCCGGGGACGGTCTGTATTATACTGTGGTGTTTATACTGTGGGGACTTATAACTGGCTGAAGACTAAGACAGAGGAGGGAACCGGATGGCCAGCAACACCTGCTGGCCAAATGGGGACTGAACATAAAGGACAGAGGGGTGGAAAGGCAGGATGACCCGCAGTGCCTGCTGGCCAAAGGGGGAAGGACACAGGAGAAGGGATCAGAGGGCACTGACCGTGACACACGAGGTCCCTAAGGGAGATGGTAGGGACACTTGGTGCGGAATAGCTGGAAACACGTTGAGTTTTCATTGATTGAAGTTTGGCACAGATGCCATCCTGGCATTAGCTAGTGTTAATTTTTATGCCCCCTTCAACTTCATCTCTGTTCTTCAGGAGGACGTGTCTGTACAGCCGGTTATCTAGGGAACCAGATCTGCTCTAGCCACAATCTTCAAAAGAGTGCGTCTTAAAAGGGCCTCAAAGCACGCATTGACAAAATGCTTTCTGAGAATGACTGTTTTTCTTTTTTCAATTTACTGCACCTGCCTCGACTAGATTAAACATCTGAAGAACAAAAGATCTCCGGTCAGTGGCTGCTTCTTCAGCACATCGGCCTCTCAGTCCGCGAGACAAAGAGCTCTGTGACGTGACCTTTACCAGATGCTGCTTGGTGCCACTGTCACCTGCACTCTTTGGAGGACTTCCTTCGCTGCCCCCCCCCCCCCCAATACCACAGCCATGATGGAACCAAACCCTGAGGAGTCCCTTAACGT